>JARJDT010000911.1:0-13996 GCA_030264655.1 Leptusa sp. GC000079
GGTCGACCTTTTCTTATCTTCAACTTTGCACGTGTAGCTAGCGAATAACGATATGCATTTTGTTTACTATTTGAATCTTTTATTAACAACATTATAATATTTTCGACTTTAATTTTTTAAAATTTTATTTTAGTTTTCAATTTCTTTTTTCATAAATAAGATTTTTTTAATACAAAATAATTTGATTTATTAAGCTGTATATTTTGATTATTGTATTGTACCTATTCTATTTAATTACTGTTCCCACACTTTTATTATACATTTACATTTTACAGTTAATCCGCTAACTGGCGGTTTTGTGCATTGAAAAGGGAATGACTACCGTATAGATTACGACCAAATTATTAATACGTTTGATACTTAAAAATCAAGAAAAGTCCAAATTTAACATTTTAAGTTACTATTGTCTATTGTTTTTGGTTATTTTATTCGTTCTTTGCTTATTTTTGAACTAACGGAGTATAGGGGGCCCCAAAATTGAGTTTGCCCAGGGCCCCAACAACCGATAACGCGCCACTGGGAAACAATTAGCAGTTACTTACCGTTTACCATCAGAATCAGGAATATACTTATGAAGTGACCATATATTACAAATAGAAATTAGTAGACAATATTTAAAAGTAAGGTGGTATATTGGTAATATAATTAAATTAATACATAAATGTTATATGTTGGTCTGAATGTTGAACTCTTTTCAGTTATATTTTTTAAAATTTTATAATTGCTTCAATTTCTTATTCACTAAACTATTTATTTACTACACACTAATCATTATGCTATTATCTACTATAATATATGTATAATTAATAAGATATCAATATACATAGATATGAATAAAATATATGTTTAGTGACTACATCATTGATTTGTTCATCATCCATCTAGTAAGTGACTATAATTAGATTAGTAGGTACAGTATAGTATTGTTGTCTTTTATTTAGCCGTTACCAAACAAAAGACTTTGCACAAATAAAATACTCATATCGACACCTTGTGTCTATGATTCAATCTCGGATTCAATATTCTTATTAATGTTTAAAACGTAATTGTAATTATTTTGTTTGATAATTTTATTGAATAAGGTAAGTTACTTGTTTTGATTTGAGTATTGTCCAATATTTACGTGGTATTTTTATAGAAATCGATAAACTACAAATGTACTATCAACAATTAGCTTAATGTATTGTAAATAGATGCAACTTATTGCTGCATTGATCAGAAAATGTAAAAATTTTCCAAGTGTAATTGTTGTTAATATTTGGCACTCAGTTTCCACACAGCAGACATAAAAACTAATTATTGTATGTACTACATAAAAAACAGTGTAATAAATTAATTAATCAAACTACATAGTTATATAGCGGGAATTTTAATGGAATGCGTTTACCTTTACGTCTTTGATATATTATTCGTCTTTTCATACGCTTGTAAACAGAGAAACTTCTGTAAGCCATAAACGAAGAAGTTTAATTTGTTTATGAAACTGGGAACCTCTCTGTATTTTAAATAATAAACGACATTTAGATTTAATATTCAACTTTCAACATTATGCATTAATTTAGTTGAATAGAATCAATTGGTCAACATCAATCATTCAATTGCGTTTTGCAATCAAGTCTTTGTTTTAAAACCGTATCAAGATATGTTGATAATTGTCGACTAGACATTTATTAAAATGACTAGACATTTTGTATTGTTCACAAGTCTTTTATGGCAATAAACAAAAACAAGTTCATTATGAGGAACTGAATATAAATGCCTATTGAATACGTTTATGGAAAATGGTTACAAATGTTGACAATACTGATAATTTTATTGACATATATTTCCCCCATTAGGCCGCGAAATTTTCGGAATAAAATAACCATCAAAGTTTTATCATTTTTTGTAACTCTAATAGATAACTTTTTATTTAAAAATAATTTAGTTTAAATAGTTTAATTAATTAATAATTAGGTACTATTATTATTCAATTCAATAAAAATCGACTATTCCGCTAAACAGTCACATACTAACACTAATCTATAATCTTTGAACCTTAGAAATTTGATCTAATTTTTTTAAAAAGTTTAAGGAAGACCTCAAGGCATTTCAATTGTTATTGTTATTTATTATAAATATGTATGATTCCATATACTAAACTTGATGCCATCCCAATCGCAGTTTTGTGTTATATTTATTACTTGAATTCATGACAATACTCAAAAACTACACAAATCAGTTGATTTTGAAACATCAACATCACAGTTTGAATGTATCTATAGTGAAAATTTAGTCCCAAATTTCATAAAATCAGTCACATTTTAAATGTTTACTCTACATTCTTTTGTAATAAAAATACTTAATAAAAGATTAACTATTAATTCATTGGGAAATTGGGTTGATGGATTGTCCTATAAATGTTCACAGTACCTTTAATACTATCATAAAAATCATTAAATTTATCGTCGAAAAAATTGGGGTTTTATTATTCACATTTTTATCGTCTATTAAAATCTGTTCTTTTTATATGTATAATTTTCAATTATGTAAGCTTGTTAGTTATTAATCTTTGTATATCAAAGCGTTGCTCTCAATTAAGGCACGCCTGGATTCTCTATCAAGAAAACTCATTCATCTATTGGTATGTACTTTAAAGTTGAACTTGAACATAATATTTCTAGAATTGATTAGCAATGTATTCTGTTCCTGTATGCTGTGGAATAAGAATTGTTTGAAGTATGTATAGAATTAATAAAAATTGATAAGAAATTAATAATGTTGGTGCTGAAAAAGAAAGGGTGATGACCAATAACCAGAAAGAACCAGAGACAATAAATAAATTAAACAAAATCTAGTTTTATGAAAACTACTTTATTTAAAACCAAGTTTCTACAATTAGTACAAATTCCTGCTGCTTCAGCTACGAAAAGACAACACAGAGATCATCAATAATCAATCAACAAATTAAATACATCTATAAATAAGTTGCATTAAAATTCTAGTTGCACTACAAAGTGTCTACTACGTTAGCGATTAATTAAATGACTACTAATACAAATCTACTGACTACATTTTACGTTAGATAGTAACTAGATAGATACTTTTATACTTACATATTATAATTGAAAAGTCGTACAAGTACAGCGTACAAGAACTATAAGTTGTTTTATTTTACACACAATACAGTTATACTGAAAATACGGAATCAAAAATATATTCAAATGTCTGCAATACGCACAAATGCATATAATATTTGTATGTATTAGTTTCAAATTAAGAAAAAAAATACTTTCTGGTAACTACCCAAAAATTCTAAGTACACCAAATGACCAAACACAAAATATTGATAATTGTTTATATTTCCCGCAATATCAAAATACCGGTCTCTAAAATCTGGAAAAAGAAACGAACGCAAGAGTGAATTTTCAGTTAGTTGGTTAGTAACGTTATTCTGTGCTATTAGTAGGTGTAGTTACCATGTTCCATTAATTATTAATTACTAAGTAAGGTAAAGGAAAAAGGTGCGTAAAGAAAAGCAACTCTCCAACACAAATAACACAGGATATGGTTTTGCAAATAGTAATCGTTTTGTATTGGTTGAATTATCAATATATAATAATATAATGACGAATGATAAATATACAACACTAAGGACTAAAACTAATTATTACTTGTCATAATTAAGTAATTAAATTCAAACAATTAAAAGAAGTACGAGTATACAGTACGCAAGATACACTAAATAGTAATACTTAATTCGTTACTGCTTTAACTACTGTTTCTCATCAATAACTATTTAAGTCAATTGTAAATAACTCTTAAACACTACTACCAATAATGCTAGGTTTATTCAATTATTATTCAATATTCAATCACATATTACAGACGTACACGACATTCATTCAAAAACTAAATTAATCAAATTATAATTACACAAACTAAAAACTATTAATCATTAAAAGTGGTTAGAAAAACACAAATAACTAATGCGAGGATAAACAATAAAGAAAATTTGTGTGCGTTTTTCAAAAGTTTTCTTGGTAATTTAAATTTTAAGACTAAACACTTATTAATATCTACATCAGTCAAAAATTAGAAATAACTACTTGAGATAATTAAAACTAACTATTTCATAACTAAGTAAGCCAAAAGAAGCACGAATTATATCAATTGACATTGATTTGCTTTGTTCTACGCACACAAATACCTCTTTGTAAACACAATGTTAAAACATTAAACTAATATGAGAAAATTAAAAAATCTATCTACTGAACATTGGTATTGTAAAAAATATGTAAAACATAAATTAAGTAGAGTAAGGTAATTAGGTATTAACAAACGAAATAGTCGCAGTGGACTATTCGCGTTTGTGAGCTAAAACTAAACAAGTCTTCATACATCCCCTGTTGTTGGTTGTCTTAAGTCAGTAAGTTAATAAAATAGACTACGAAATTAAACTAAAATAATTGCTAAACATAAGATAAGAACTAACAGAACTAAGAGTACAAAAAAAGAAAGGACAAAACAAACTTATTTTCCACAGCACACATTTCAATTTAAACTTACTTTCATTTCACTGTTTTAACGATTTTTCAAATTCCTACCTGTAGAGTGTATTTGTAATTTTATTAAGTTTAATTTATCTTAATTATTATCTTATTATCGTTATCGCAAATTGTAGTCTGTAGACTTAAGAGTCAAGAGTTGTTCAATTCTTGCCAAGTGTCCAATTATCCAAGAATCCCTTCAATAAGTCAATAACAAATTGGAGCACCCAATACAATATCATTAGAGTAGAAGTAATAATTTATTAATACTTTTTTTCTTCTTCCAATTCTTGCAATGCAATGCATTTTACTGCCTACCATTGCCAATTGTTATGTTCCTGCATACTTGTTAATTATTCTTAAATAAATAGCAATAATTTATTAATATTAATAGGTAAGTGTATAGAATAGGATTACAGCACAACCCTTATTTCATAATGTACAAGTTCTGTCGTTTAGTTATTAGCTAGTTTTTCACAACAAACGTTCAAAGTTCACAGTATGTCAAATGTTTGCTTTTCAAGTTTTAAATTTTTATTATTGCTTAAAAGGAAAACGTTCGTTCAATTTTGCAATAAAATTGTATTTTCATAGTTTATAGCAGCTATAGTTTTTGTATAAATAAGTAATCACATATTAATATTTATTTTAATGACTTCGTTCTCTTCTCTTCTTGCTTACGTCTACATTAATCTCAGTATTTGCATGTTTTGTATTAATGTAATCTCATCACTTTATCATTGAATGTATCAACGCCATCAATCAAATATTCAAATATAAAAATATAGAGTTAGATTAAGTTAAGAAATACTAATTTAATATCAATATCATTTATAATATCAATATTTCATTCGTTTCTTTTCTTTAGATTTTCTTTAGTTTAGATGTTGTTCGAAGCTGCCTTAATTTATAATTTTCAAATTGTCAAAAACGTAATTTAAATATTAAATATGTTTCTTATTATTGCTCTGTTGATTACGAATCACTGGCTTTATTGTATGTACAAAATACAAAAACACAATTTCAATTTAAATGTCACAAATTGTCGCACTTTGTGTGCCGTTTATGCCTTGTTTGCTTAATTTAATTGTCAAA
This sequence comes from Leptusa sp. GC000079, assembly GCA_030264655.1. NCBI lineage: Eukaryota > Metazoa > Arthropoda > Insecta > Coleoptera > Staphylinidae > Leptusa > Leptusa sp. GC000079. The sequence goes on from JARJDT010000911.1 coordinate 5,625, forward strand.
GTTAGAAATGATTTAAGATCATTGTAATTCCTTGCTTATCCAAATGTATCCTCATATTTGAATAAAGTTATATGTAATAATGACTATTTATTTATTATTTCAGTTAAGACGAACTTAAGTTATGTTTCGTCTTATTTTCATAGTTACTTCTTATTAACAAAATGTTCACAGATAACAGAGATGAAAATGAAAGTATGTATAATATTTACAATAAACACGTCACTTGTAGTTTTACAGGTTTCGTACAAATTTTGAAAATTTCCATTCAAGTCATTTGTTCATCATGGTCGTGATCGTCCTGTATGAAATAAGATTTGATGATTTAATTAGCTCGTTCATTATTTAACGTGTACGTGTAATTACTTTGGCACTGTTCCATCAATAACTTAAAATTCGAATCGGTACAAGCATAAAATCAGAAATTAAATGGAAATTTTCAAAGCGAAACGTCGATTGCTATTAATTTAAATAATGTATCACAAGAGTGGCGCGCCGTTATTTTCTATAAAATGTTCTTTGTTTCGTTAGTGTTCAAGAAAAACCGATCGCCATTTCACTAATGAACCCATCAAACAGAATATAGCAACAATAATTGATCAAAGATGACTGTAAAATGTAAAATATTGACTGATTTAATTGGTTTTGTTTTAATTATAACGAGTTCATCATTCATTAATTAGAAAGAGTCAAATTGAGCAATGCGTTACCTTATATTCCCGAATCCCAGTGTATAATCTGCTTGATGTTCATGGCACCCTGCAACGTTGAATGGCGATCTGTTTTTCGTTTTTGGTCCGCAAATCACACAAACATACATCATCTCATCAAAGTTATCAGGTTGTATTTTATGTTTGAAACTGCTTATTTTCGTGAATATTTTCATATGAATCAATAATTTACATATAATATTAAGATTATTATTAGTTATTTTAGGAATGTGTAAAACGATTGTTGCCATTTCGTTTCGTAAGTTTGCGTTATAGGTTGCCATGTTACTTTCAGATTTCTTTAAACTGTTTTTGGTTTTGGTTCATTTTACACCAAGCGCCAATTAGGTGGTTTAAATTATCTTATTATTACTTTTTAACTAGTATCATATCATAATAACAATGTATCTATAAACTACCAATAAATAATTAAGTAAACTGCCTCAATATTTTTATTATTCATTCATTTTGAAATCATTGTGGGTGTAGTTATTATTTAGCGCTTTTGTTTGCTTCTTCCTCATTCTATTCTTTATGACTTTGTTCATGTTCAACGCAATTTGTTTTAAATTTTTGTAATTTCCTGTCATTGTAATCGATTCAGTATTGAGAACAAATCATTAGGCACTAGATACATTACTGTACACGAAAGCAGCCTGTTTTCAGTTAAAATTGTAATTTTGTTTTAATCGTGTGTTTGAATTATTTGAAACAAACAGAAACGAAAGTAATCGCAACTTTAACTTAGTGAACGTATAGAAAGACTAAAGACTAAGACAACGAACAAAACTAAAATTATGAGATCTACTTGTTGAGAATTGAATCGTATTTGCAGATATGGCGTCCAAACTTAATTTCACTGGTTTTAGATCATACTCAGCAAAATATTTGGAGCATTATGCAATTGATTTTCAATAAAATACAATTAAAATACCGCAATTTAACGAAAATATCATATTTTCGTTTCACGATCTTTTTCTTTTCCTGTTGTACTACTACATTAACACAAAAACTTCCAAGTTTTACCTATGAATAACACACACAGCCGATATTTGTTTGTTTCTTTTGTTAAGTTATCTTAATGTTAAACAAAATGTTTCGGTGTCAATTAAAAATTAAGTTATGAAGATAAGTTAATGTAAGTTAGGTAATGAAAGGACTACAAAAATAAATTACTAATGCAACAAACTTAAAGATTAAGAATATAGAAATGATCAATGATTAGATGAAGAACAGAATTTTATGCGCCGCTTATAAGTACAGTGCCCAATTAAAGGAAAACTCCAACTTGATTTTTTTTGTTGAAAAATACAATTTCCTTTTTTGTAAAATTTAAATTTATGCGCACGCTCTCTGCGCAGTTACGTTAGAAGTCGTTGCGTTATTCCAGGCAGCTTTAAGACTGAATGAAGTGTAAGTGAACATTGTAACTTTGCATGCAAAAATGTAACGATCCGCCAATTTCTTGTTATGTACAAGAATAATTGTCATCATTCAATTAACCTTACAATTTACTTGTGATTAGTAATACTGCTTTATTGCGAGTCATTATTGCTAAATGCTTTAACAAAGAACAAAGAGCTTGTGAGCAGAGATTCGTTAGGATTTGCAGTTTCTTCCTTCAGAGAGCAATTTTTATTTTTTTTATTCAAATTTAAAGATTAAGATTGATAGGTAAATTGCTTTTCGTTTTACTTCAAGTTTTAAGTTTGTTTTCAGTAATAATCAAGATGAAAGATTTGTTATACAGAGTGTTCAAAACAAATCAATTTGTGCTGCATTAATTAATGAAGGCTCTGTATACTATAATGTCAAGCGCATCGCGCACTTTGTTAATGTTTGAAAAGAATACTCGTAGGCACAACAAGAATCAAGTTGACGCGTGCGCTTCCTGTTTGTAACTTTTAACTAATTTGTTTAATGCGAATAATACATATGATGTGGAAGTCCAAGTTGTGGAACACGTACTTATTTGTATCAATTAGAATTAAATGAGTGTTGTAGTAGTACTAGTGGTAGTAACCTAACATGTCTATCTTTGGGGATTCCTTAACTAAACATACATGCCCATACCGTACATGGAACCCCAATCGACTCCCTGGAAGCTCGACATGTCGACATTGGTCAAATTGTACCCTTGATAGGGACTCGTCACTTGCTGCGCCAGAGTAGGTGCAGCGGCAGCCGTCTGTGGTTGTTGTTGTTGCGCTGCGGCAGTCGCTGCCGCCGCGCTCACGCCTGTCATCGGATATGGCGCATATCGGTATGCCGCAAGCGGCGGGTAAGCGCCGAGCAACTTTCCGTAGCCGGCGACGGCTGCCGTTTGCGCTTGAGCGGCGGCGGCTGCAGCCGATGCCAGCTGTACGTGCGCTTGTGCCTGAGCAACAGCAAGGTGGTTGGGAGCCATGGCGCCGGCTGCACTCGCAGGCGCCGCCATACGCATACCAAGCCCGCTCAGCATCAAGCGCTTACCAAGAAGCTGTGCATTCGCCTGCACGGCCTCCTTCGGTTGCGCTTTCTTGCATTCGACCTTCTTGTTCTTAATTGTATGAAAGTGAATCTCACAGACGCGATCAACGACATCCTCGTTCTCAAACGTGACGAACCCGAAGCCGCGATGCCTTTTTGTCTGCTGGTCCATCAACATCACAGTCTCCTCCACTTTCCCGAATTGATTAAAGTAGGCGCGTACTTCATCCGCTGATGTATCCTGACTGACTCCACCGACGAAGATCTTCTTGGTCTTGTTGGGCTGTTTCGGTCTGTTCTTTGGTGTAGCGTGTTTGGGATCAATCTTCTTGCCGTCTAGCGTATGAATGGGGACTTTGAGAACGTTGTCGACGCTCGTCGGGTCCGAAAACGTAATAAAACCGAATCCCCTGCTCCTCTGTTAATTGAATTCAAACGGAAACAAAGCCGGTTAAACGATGTTTGCACGCGCCTAGATAAATACGCGTCTTACCTGCGTGACCGGATCCTTCATAATCAGCACGTCCGTGACGGTGCCGAACATGCCGAAATATTCGCGCAGCTTTTCGCTCGACGTTTGCCAGCTGAGGCCGCCGACGAAAAGCTTGCCGGGCGCTGGATCTGAGGAGTTGTTCGGCGTGCTGCGTCCGGACGAACTGGAATGGCTACCGTTCAACGGGACTAGCGCGGCGTGGATGTCGTGCTCCAAAATTCCATTGTTGGTCACATTATCGCCAACTCCTATGGCGGTGCTGCAGAAACAAACAAAATGCAAGCAATTAATATACGAAGAGACGGCGAAATACAGGCGAATGTGTGTTCGTTGCCGAGGCAACTGTGCTGCGAGTAAAAAATTAATCGCAGCTAGTGTGCTAGGTGTAGTAATGTGGCGCACATTTGCATCATTTCATGAATGATTTAGTAGTAGGCCATGACAATATATCAGCGTCGGAGCTGGGCCCACAGAGGACGGACAGAGGCCTGAATGAACGGGAACGCAAACCACTAGTTGGCTTGCTGCAAGCACAGGCATTCGCTCCACGTCTACATTTGCAAATAGATTCATTCCAACAACATACCAGCCACATAGCCACATTCACTTACATCTTACAACAGTTGCAAAGGCATACGGAGTCAAGAATAGCCCCAAGAATGTGGGATAAAAACTCAAAGAAACGGGATTCAACGCAAATAAGCGGTACAGCCAGTATAATAAGGATATACATATGCTAAGGGTTGGAATTGGAAAAGAAGTACAATGTTAGTTAGTACAGCAAAGTGGGGGTGGATGGCCGACCGACATACCGAATAGGGGAGCGACTTTATCGACCTGTTGGCGGAACCCGAAATGCATTGAAAGACAAAAGTGTGCACGACTTGCTTTCATTGTGTTTGAATGTATTAGAGGGCCTTTTGGTGTATGCGAGCAGCGAGCAGTGCTAATGTTTAGGGGAAGAAAAAGGAGGGTTGCTCGTACGCACCGAAATCAAGCCAGATGGTTGCGTTACGCGTACGAGAAAGAAGGGTGTTTTCGAAAATGGTGTAAAATGTTGCGGGGCAATGGCAGAGCAGTCGAATTTCCACAATGCTCATTCTCCGGCTTTCCACCGAGGGTGGCTGGTGCTGTGTTGGTGTTGGTAAGGTGCACGTTAGCTCGCTCGCCATTCGGATGGCGGATCAATAACGCGCGCGCGCTCCCCCATAGAAAAACACGGCTCTATCGCTTCCAGCACGTGCACCATGACGGCTATACGTTGGTGACGTGGGGTGCGGCCATCGGCGGCGGCGCAGCACCGGTTACCATGGCGGCGGTGGAGGCGAACATAGAGGGGTTGACTTGCACGGTACGCGGTGCGCTCATCTCCCCTTCGGTGTGGCGTACGCGACCGCGACCACTCGCTTCAGTACGGTGTTCGGTGTCCGCGTTACAACAACGTCGTCCTTCGCGTTCAATCACATAATCCTACTACAACTACTATTACATATTCTAACTATAGAGACAGTATCATACATCGTATCCATCTTTGGCGAAGAATTTCGCAATAACTACGTTTGTTTCAACTGCTCCGACATCACGATCAAGACGCTGCGCGGCCGCGGGGATCGAGGAAGCCATGGAAGTACAACAGCTTAATCGCCTCAGGTTGTGATATTGTCCTGTCACAGCAGTACTAATTGAAATACTGCTGCCACGGGACATGACCACTACCTAGGCATGTCGCCACAGTCTCACCTACGACCGCCGCCAACATCAAAACTACAAGCAGGAAACTTACAAGTGAACAGTGCCTATATTTGCGAAATTCGATTGTTTCATAATTGCAATTAGTTTTTTGATTATTGTTTAAGACACTCGCTGTAGGTTTGTCGTAATCGCTGTAATGATTTAGAAAGTACTACTCTAGTAATAGATTCTTCTTCACACTCGTACATAACCCACAACTGAAAAACAACCAACATTCACACATATCAACTAAACTAAACATTAACTTACAAGCAACAAAACGCAACACAAACCAAAAATATTTGAGAAAAAGAGTAAAAATAAGTAATGTATTTTATATGTAGCGTATAGATATTTCAATGGTTGTTTTGTATTACCAATTTTTAAAATATTGATTGCATTGTTGCGCACCTAAAACTTTCTTTGTTTGCACCCATCCCAGCCATCTCTGTGACTGAGGGAGGATCTTAGTTTGCTGTTGTTTTAGCTAAGGCACATTATTATATCTTTTTGTAATAATTGAAACCGTATTAAAGTACATATTATATGAATTTAAGAAAATATAGTGTTGTAGTCTTATTTGTACAAGATATTTGTGTGTAAAATGGCTTTGAACTTATACTTGGCGCTTTCGATGTTTGACATGCACCCTTAGAATCTAATCCGACCGATATAATATACATATTTTATCGTCTGCACCATACATTAAAACCATAGGTCTTCGTACATTTCTTACATATAGTCTTTCGTTGGTTGCTACATTTTGCCCTCTATTATACCATGTTAGTTTGAAATCGGTGAAAGGGAGTGACGCCGCCGGTCGATAAGCGGCCGGTTGCGCGCATCCGCGCCGCTACCCTTGAACCGCGTTCGTGCACCCCACACAACACACGCGCGCACACAATCCGCGGACGTGCACGTGTGTTGGTGCTTTAATATCCAGTACACGGTAGCGTCCTCCCGCGTCGACTTATCGTAATACGTCGAGGGTCTTTCCTCGTTCGATTCAATGAAGGAATATCGTCTTCGTCATTAACAACTACAGCCACTAATTCCGGCCTAAATCTTATTTATAGAACTAAACGCTATTCAATTGTTACCAACAAAGAATATCTACGAGTTAATGGTTCGTCCGTATTCGACTTTTGGTTGCCAGGACGAATTTACCTTTAGGTTTTCTTTCTTCCACATATTCCAATCCTTTCTTCGTGCACGACACGGACACATCCTTCCGCGAAAATTCCATAGCGTTCAACGCGTCCTTGCTTGTGTGCATGTGTGTTTCGCGTTCGGATACCAACGCGTATGCGATGCCCATAAATGATAAACCAAATCGCAGCGTTCGTTGTTGTGTTGGTTGTATTTAAATCCTGCGAAACTTAGAATTGAAACAGTTTCTTTTAATTGAATTGCATCAATTCAAATGTATTTCTAATTAATTTATAACATATCAAATGGATTGCATGTATGTTGATAGATATATTTCGTTTATAATACGGATGGATAAAGTAGTTATCCAACAACAAAACTGATTTTCTACTTCAAAGAGGCAACCAACCAACGAACGTGCTTTGTTATTTCTTCTATATTTTAATTATACACGTTGGCAGATACTAAATACGTCAATAATAGTGATAGGTTTGTAGATGCTTAGTTGTAATTATTAATACTTAGTGGTAATAAGCTAGAGTATTAGCTATTAAAAATATTCAGTGTAAAAATGTGTGAAGTAAATAATAGAAATTACATATATTCGGAGTTTGTTAAAAGAAACGCTAACGTTGCATCCAAGATACGGTGTTTTCATAATACATTAAACGCAAATAAATAGATTAAATATATACATTACAATTATCGAACAATACAATACTAACTTGACCAAAGTTAACAGTAACTAATGCAGTTCGTGCACCAACAATACCAAGTGAATAATTAAAAGTGTTGTCGTTTGAAAACATTTGATTAGCTTCATATTTTTAAATCACATTCCACAAATAAACAGGTTAAATGTTAATACCACTTTTAAAATATCTACGAAGTAGTGTTGCCTAACTATAATACGATTTAAGTTATCACATAATTAAATTACAAAACAGTTAATTAATTTATATTAAGATTACATCAACAAATTGCTTGCTAGCTAAAGCTAACATGTATGTGCAAACCACCCCACCGTACAAAATGCTTAAAACTTACGAGATAGATGGCGCTCATATTAAAACAAATGCGATAATTAATTGTTAATTCGAAAATTATCCGATTTTGCAACAAACGACTAAACATTCATTTGCCCAAGTAGACTTCATTCACTTCGATTTTACATTTGTCAATTATTTGGCATGCGTTTTTTAAAGTGTCAAAATAAATAACAAGTGAATACAGCCTCTGGGGTAAATTCAGGGAAACATTAATCATATCCAAAAGAAAAATATTAATAATTATTATTTACTTTATCTAGAAGAATTTGATTTAAGGCTATATAAATAAATTATAAACAGTTAGTGGCAGTGCATAGATAATACAAGAGCTTTTTAGTTTTTATTAAGAAAGAATGTCGGCTCAATATTCGCACATTCAAGGCATTAGAACCAATGTTTTGTTAATTTATATATTCTTTTTGCTAATATTATCAAATGGCTACATACGTACACAATTATCTCAAAGTTTTCAAGACATTTAAGATGCAGGGTGATTTCCACACCATAACATAACAAAGCGTTATTAAAATACAGCATTATTTAAATTATATAGTAAGATTTGAGCAAATCGCACATCTACTGCAACACTGTCATCAGTCTTTTAATCACTGTTATTACAATTATCATCGTATTAGATTTTAATAATTCTCTATGCAAATAGCAAAGCAGTTCAATTGTCTGCTGCAAGAAGATAGTAAACACCCTGTAGAGACACATTTCTTACTGAACCGAAGATGTATTTTGATAATTAATCTGAAAAAGTGTTGCAGATGA
>JARJDT010000935.1:0-13234 GCA_030264655.1 Leptusa sp. GC000079
TATATAACTTAAAAAAAAATGTAATTGGGAAAAAGGACATTAGTATGAAACTGGTCGTTTGCCAGGTTTGCCAACTTAACAAAATCGAATATATGTTGGGCTTGTGAGCATTGCTAGCTACTTGACTAAATATTAATCCTGAATATACTTCACACTTCAGCTAGATTAGATTAAAGGATTTCAACCGCATTGAAACTTTAAGTAATCGCTCAAGGTGGCTAATTTTATTACCTGAGTAAAGTCAAGTAAACTACACCATTTACCTAATTGCATTTAGTATGCATTTGCAGAAATTTTGATCAGTAGGTAATGCGTTTTAAAATTCCAAACTTTAACCACATAATTTAAACTTTTACAATTACTTACCTATCTTACTTTCAATTTAATGAAAAACTGTAATAATTATTTACTGGATTTGGGAGTTTTGTTTCTGTTTAGTAGCACAATGAAAAATGAAATTAAAAATTACCAGATTTCAGTTGGATATTGATATACATATAGATTATATTTTTACACTTCGGCACTACTACATTACATTATAATTGATTTAAATTTTAATAATCATTTTGGCTTTTTGAGAGACCTAGTTATTACAAGAAATGAATGATAAATAAAATTTTCTTCTTGCCCATCTTTACTTTTCCCAATTCCCAGCATTATTTGGTGTAGCGTTCACAATCGACAAGTTTCTGTGCTTCAGACTGTAATGCATATTAAAAACAACAATTAAAAGTACGGAAACGCTTAAACCATAAAATGAATTGTTTGTTAGCTGTTTAAACGTGTTTATTACCTGAATAATCTTGTAAAGTAGCATGACGGTGTCTACGGACGATTTGCAGTTGTCAGCTGAAGCCGGAGCGTTGGCACCTGGTGCACGCTTTCCCCAACCGGTGGAAAAGTTTAATTGTGCTGTGCAGACACCAATAGCCACCAACAGGACCAATACGATTGTTGCACGATGCATTTTTGCTATAATAAGTTTCAGACAAACAATTTTTAAAATTTTATATTTTTCAGTTTTTATTCCTCAAAACCCTTTTTGATTGAGGCGCGGTTGAAACAACTAACTTTTAAATTTATTTGTCTTGTCTAGTAATTTAAAACACGTAAAATATTCAGCATTTAAATTATACTATACAGAAACATTATAACAATTCTCTCAGTTAAAAAATTTTTAACTTTTTTTTAAATTGATTGTTAAATATTCAAAGTTTAAAATTTCTTACATAATATGCGTTTGTATAATAGTCAAGAAAAACTTGAAAATATCTTAGCAAGTTGATAACTTGTTGCTTGTCGAAGGATTGAAGCTCGTCAATTGCAGGACTCGGACTAATTTCAAGTATCGGCGAACATTATCCTTTTATATCTTCAGGATGCGACCAGCGACGTATCGCCTAAAGGGCGGCCGATTGGGTAGGCCGGCGATTGCTTGTTGCTTGTGGGCATCCACCGCACTTTCATCTTTTTCTCAATCAAATTAATTGAACAACGAAGAAGCCCCATCGAATATACGCTATACGCACATGCAAGCGAACACATACGCACATATAGTAAGTTTCCTACTGGTCGTCGCACGAGCCGATATGAAAGAATGAAATCCTACAAGATGATCAACATCGATAAGACAAACAATAATAGCAATTATAGCTCTGCTATATCGTTTTCATGTTTTTACGCAATACTTTATTTCTCTATTTGATCATGGATGTTCATTATATTATATGAAGTGAAGCGCTTGCCTTGTATAAATCCAAAAGGGCAAATAAACGAGATGCGGAATGAGTTTACTAACTTTGTTGATTGTAACATTCCTGGAGAAGTATGAGACTGCTATCAGGTAAGTACATTGCGAGAAATGCTGAAATGGACAGACACAGAACAAATAAGTAAGAAAGTACGCATTTACTTAATAAGAAGACAGGGTGCCCTAGAATGACATGGACAAATAAAAAAGAGGTTGGGAAATTTATTTGTAACAAAAATGAAAATTTGATTCTTATCCATGACAACATGTTTATAATAATAATTAAATAATTAATAAATAATTAATGGCAGTTACTCGCCGGAACCCGGTAAATAGGGCCGGTAAGTTGACTTTCTGCGCAGGTAGCGAACTAAATTCATAACACCTACCCTTGAGTGTTAAATGTTCGATCAGTAATGAGCTGAAGACATTATTAACATTTGAACATCTCAAAAACCGTTGAAAATATAACAAATAAGTCTCTCAACCTGCGTCATTCCAGGACACCCAGTATGGCAATTTCCAATTTGTTTTATTAAAATGTAGGTATAAGAATATTTATGGTAGGTATATCGGTTAATCCAAATGTGCTCATAAAATAAATTAGGTGTATATTTAATACGTGTAAGTACCAAAATTCAAGTCATAAGCTTAAAGGATATAAGACAATACGACGTGCTAATAAAATAAGAATAATGAACGAAATTAGGAGTTTATTGTATTTTTATTTGCTTGTTTGGTTGCTATAGTTACTACTGTTGATAAGTTGATATAGGGTTAAAGTTGAACCGTTTTATCACTTATGCTTCCCCGAAGTAAATTACTACTTGTAATTATGTATGCATTTACCATATTTATATCTGATCATTCTGATCAAATTAGAAAATTCTTAAAGCACGAATAATTAAATATTATTTGAAGTTTCCAGTAAAAAACGACTAATTCAATATTTACTCTTTATTGTAGAATGATTTTAGGATTACGGAAAATCAAATTTACTGCAATTTAATATTTTTCAATTCTCAATATAAAAGTATTCCAAGTGAATCTGTTGTCATTTGGCAATTTGGCATTTCTAGTTCCATACGCCGATCGAGCCAAAAACCAACAATTCACATTTCATTTCAATTTTAAAGTTTAAATATTTTAAAGATTATTTGAAATCTCCGACGAAGTGCTTGAGCCGAATAGTTAGGCTAGCTACGACACATGAAAGGATTTCGTATGGGCGTATGGTTTCTGGTTGGTAAAGATTTAGCAAGAGATTTAGTTATTAATCTTGTTACTAACTTGGTTACTAATAGAGTTTTGATTTTTGGTAGGTAACGGTTTGGTTACTAAACGGACATGCACGAAGCTTTCGTCAACGAAAGACTAACCACAAACATACCCTGCTTGCGCCATGCGTCATGCCGTAAGCAGGATATGTTTTTGAAATGAGTGTGCCGCCATGATGTTTACGCCATATGTTAACATTAACACTATAGGCCTTTTCTTTTTGCTTTGGTTACCTTTGGTTGGTATGCGGTTACATGTTCTATCTTCGTCATAATGTGTGATTGCAACAAAGATAGAACAACTAACCACATACCAACCTAAGTTAACCAAAGCCAAAAAGAAAAGGCCTTATGACAGACGAGGAAACCACTGTTGTTTCACCACAAAGCGCAGAATGTTATGTCTATTCTATTCTACGCAATGGGACGGACAGTAACCCAAGTTAAACGAATTGAACCATGTAAAGTGAATCGAAATCACCTAAATCAGTCACCTTTTCCAAATTCTCGGTAGTTGGAGCCACCGAGGGACAGGGGGTTAAGATGCTGTCATGGCGCCTTCGTTCAAAGAACTAAATTGATGGTGGTTGTTGTTCGCGGTTGTGCTGCATGTTTTATTATTTTAATAACTATCCCGAGTGTACTCCGGTTTGCAAATTTAGTGTAGTGTTTTCTTGGCTGTGAGTAGTGGACTTGTATTCTCGTAACAATGGGCAAACGTAAGAACCAAGGCCTCACTGATTCAGATGAGTCGAGCAATGATTCAAATAGCGACATCGACGATAGCGTGAGTGCTTTCATCACAATACACAACTTGTTTTTGTTTTTGATTCACACAAACCCATTTGCATCTAGATATTTACTCCGATTCGAAATTATTACAAGGTTTTTCTATTGCGCATTGTTACAATTTTGGCGAGAAATTTGGTTAGGATCTGAGGCTGAGGTTATAATCGATTATATTTTGGGGCGTGAAATTTATTGATCGGTAAAATCCAATGGGATTTACCGATTTCTACGGTTTTAACGCAGAAATGTAGATTAATAAACATTTCGAAGTTAAGGAAATTCATTAGCTTAACCTAAAAGGAAAGAGTTGGATTTATGAATTTAAATCGAGATTTAAATATTTAAAACAGTCTGCCATTGGCAGGTTTAAATGACAGGTGTTCAACCAATGAGCAAACTCAAAATTTTCAAATGTAAAACAAACTTTTTTTTCGGAATTTCAGTGTGTATTGATTATTTGACAAATCCTTCAAAAAAATTAAAAAATCTCCAATGAATTTCCAGCCGCAATGCGACACATTAGTTCAAATTTCCCCATAATTTAAATTTTGCTCTCTTCAACATGCGGCCATGGGTAGGCCCTCAAAAATGTCTTAATCTAATATCTCATTTGGCATTTTTACTGCAGGAATTCCTGAACTTGTCTAAAAAGAAAGGCAAGAAGAAGCGCTCACCAGCACAGAGCGGCGAGGACATCAGCTCTGATTCAGATTCTGACTCTGGCAAACAAAAGCCTAAGAAAACCAAACCCGCCCAACGCAGCCGCTCCAATTCCTCCGGGTCTGAGAAGGAGTCTCCTCAGCAACATGCCAAGCCACCGCCGCAACAACACAATTCCGAGCCAGAAGAGGGCGAAGTTTCCGACTCGTCAGATTCTTCCGAAGAGGAATTCAATGATGGATATGATGATCAACTCATGGGGGATGAAGAGGATCGCTCGCGATTGGCCAGCCTCACGGAAAAAGAGCGCGAGACTGAAATTTTCAAACGTATCGAGCAGCGGGAACTCATGAAACACAGGTAAGAACATTACGTAACTTCTCTTAGTCGAAAAGTAAAAAATGCATTGCTTGCAGTCAGTCATTTAAATGTTGCTTTAAGATTAAGTTAACTTAGTTTTAATTTGAATTAAATGAATAGATTCGAAATCGAGAAAAAGTTACGGCAAGCAAAGAAGGCGGAACGTGCCAAAGACAAACCTCGTGATAAATATGCGAAAGAACGCAGCGATCGCGACATCAGCAAAGCTTTGCAGACTGACTTCAGCTCCATTGACCACAAAGAGCGCAGCAAAGAACGCAAGAAGAACATTGAAGAAAACCGCGGCAAAGTTGACAAGCGCGTTAATGCTATGGCCGAACTCAAAGCACGTCGTGAAGGCAAACAAAGACGTGAAGAAGTCGAAGCCGCGCGGCGTGAAGAACAACGCAAGAAAGACGAAGAAGATGGAGAAAATGTGCTTTCAAAGAAAAACGACGTCAAGTTGAAAGCATCGGACATTTACTCAGATGACAGTGAAAGCGATGGTGGAGACGACAATGAACCCACAACGACAACGCAACCACCTCCAAGAGCCCAATCACGATCATCATCCAGTTCGAGCTCAAGTGACCAGGAACAGAATGATGAACGCAATAAGCCGAAGTACGTACCGACGCGCATTGATTTGAACTCCGTGCGGTTGTCCAGACACAAGTTGGAGAAGTTGGTGCACTTGCCGTTCTTTGATCGCGTGGCGAAAGGGTGTTTCATACGCATTGGCATCGGTGCACACAACAATATACCTGTTTATCGCGCTGCTGAGATCACAGGCGTTTACGAAACTGCCAAAGTTTACCAATTGGGCAATACTCGGACCAATAAAGTAAGATTGTTATGGGTTGCAACGGTTTAGTTATGCAGAGATGTTTCTAGGGTTGCAAAGTACGACATGGCAAAGGTGAGCGCGTTTTTCGACTTGAATATGTGTCGAATCAAGAGTTCACTGAAGCTGAGTTTCAAAAATGGGTTGAAGCTTCAGCTGCTGCTGATACTCCTATGCCTACTAAAGAAGAAATTGTCCAAAAGCTAGCGGATATCAAGGAGGCCTTAAACTATGAGTACAATGAAAAAGATGTTGACCGAATCGTAAGCAGTCATTTTTGAAATGTTCGAATTACTTTTTCATTAAATTATTAATTTCAGCTAAAAGAAAAGGATCGTTTCCAACATAAAACGTACAATTACGCCATGAAAAAGACACAATTAATGAAGGAGCGCGACTCTGCGTTGAGTACTGGCGATGAAGAGACTGCCCGCAATTACAATCAAAAGATTGCCGACTTGGAGGAACGCGCTTGTGAACTGGACAAAGTGCGCACGAGTTCAATTTCCAGTATTTCCTACATAAATGACCGCAATCGCAAGCGAAACGTTGAGGAAGCAGAGAAAGCAATCATGGAAGAAGTGCGCGCTAACAAAGGGAAGAAAATTGATGATCCGTTCACGCGACGGTCGACGAAACCGAGGATGAATTTTAAGGCTGCACCTGAAGAGTCACTCATAGCCATACCCCTGCTTTTCGAAACACCATTGGAGAGGTTTTCTGATAAGGAAAAAGAGAAAATGCCCACACAAATCACTCAGGATGATCTCTTTTCCGCGCACGATTTCGATATCAAAATTGATTTTGAACTTCCACTACCTCGTATGTTTTCAGTCTTTATGGACATTGAAAAATAGTGTATTTAAAACATTTGTAATTTTTTTTAGCATCAACAGCAAGTGTCACAGCAAATACACATACTGCAAACAACGTCAACGGCCCACGACGGAGTTTAAATCTACAAGACTATAAAAAGAAGCGCGGTTTAATTTAGTACCTCATCACGTTATGTTGTTAAACAATTTCATTTCATTTGTAAGAATGTTTTATGAAGGAATTAACGATACATAGCAGACAAGTTAAGTTATGTAATTTAATTAGGTAGCAATAAGTACTTTATTTTAATTCCAAATTAAAAATAATGTAAAGCATGAATGAACGAAACGAACATTACGTGCGAACGAACGCAATGTAATTTTTATTTATTATCACTTGTGATGAATTCATGCAACTGGCAAATCGATAAGTGTAAGTGAAATATTTGCGTAAATAAAATTAAATCGAAAAAAAGGGAAAAAGTTTTACTCTGTATATTATTATAAATCAATTATTATGAATTGATTATATTAATAGTTATGATTATATTAACGACTATAAAAAAAAAACTTAACTCGACTAAATTAACTGTTATCGCAAACATTTAATACAACATTAAAATTAAATCACCAATTACAACTACGCAATTTAAAAACTAAGGTACTCATAAATTCAAAAATTTAAGCACAATCACTTGATCATTGGAAAATTGTCATTGAAAAATGCCGCAGCCACTTCAACTGACGCTCTAGAATAACGCAACTGCAACATGTGCCTTTCAAAAAGACCGATTTCGGCCTCCATCAACGCATTGTTATTTTCTTTGCAAACTTTACGTGCAGTTTGCATACGACTAATCAACGCGCTTTTCGTGTTCTCTAAATCGCGAATCTTCAATATCGGTATTACTGGTGGCTGCACTAGCTTCATAAGAAAATCATAGTTTATATCATTCGAAAATGGATAAAATAAATAAAAATAAGACAGTCGGATTGAAAGGAAGTCGCCAACACTAATCGGTTCATCAGGCGACATATCGCGCAATATTAACATGAACTGCATTAAGTTATCAACATGTTTAGCGCCTTCTAAAAATTCACACTTCGCGAAAAGCACGCCATGTAATTTGGCGAATACAGACGGCCTATGTACGTGCATATTTTCGTCCCTCAATGTCCTATAGAGATGTGCGCAATCTGTAAGATAATAATCGAGATTCGCCTTTGCTAGACTTCCTAACAGGTGACGGTAAATGAGTGTCGGTTTCTTGGGAAATTCTAACTCGAAAATGGCAAAATAGAAATTGATTTGTTTCATTGCTTCAACTTTTTGGTTTTCACTGCAGTAAAGTTTGAGCATTGAAGCTTCCTGGAGAACTTCAACGCTCACCTGCTTCTGCATTTCTTTTAAGAACGCGTTGCCTTCCGCTGTTTGAATCAAGTGATTACAATGGGCGGGATGTACTGATACATCATAACATTGTACAACAGGTGCTGGCAATGGGGCAGGTTCATCAAATTCAAGTGTGTAAAGATTGTCAATTTCTTCCTGTTCTTTTTCGCTGACAGTGGCGTTTTCTGGAGGGTGAAAACTTTGCAGTTTTGCTTTTGCTTTAGCTTTATCTTTGTTAAATTTTGCAATTAATTTTACATACTCAGCTGGTGGCTTCTTTTCTTCATAATACGCCTTAATGGATGTTACAGCTTTGGTTTGATAAACAGCTTCAAAGATTTGATTTCCGAGTTTTTGTTTAATCTTTTCCAAAGTTTTTGTCCCCGTATGACGAAATTTGCAAAACAACAAGATATTTAACTTCTTGTATTCACACTGATTTAACAATTCAACAGGATCTTCTTCAGTGCTAACGCTATTAATATATTCGAACAATTTATCAATATCTTTAATTGCATCTGCTGCTTTCATAGGTTTTCGTCCGAGAAAGCTATGCATTAACTTTTTTACTTTCTTTGCATTATTTATATCACCATCAAAAACAAGATATTCATCTTCGACATGCCATTTAAGTTTGTAGTATTTACTCCATCTTTCCAATGGCTCAATTTTCATTTGTGCCTTTAGTCCATCACACACAAAATCCGGTATTTTCATTTTCACTGGATTACTATCATTCTGTGAGAATGTCGTTGGCAAAGGTTGACCAATAATCAATTTTTGAATTTTATATTGGGCTAATAAAAGATCTAAAGCATCGCCATACAAATATACTGCTTTGATAGGAAGGGCGACTTCCAATTTGTTAGCAATCTTGTTGTTTGTATTTAAAGTAGCTAACAAAGTTTTACCAGCGGGCGAACTGAGGGTTTGCAACTCGCGATTTGCCAGAATTATTTTACGATAATTGACGTTTGTTCCTTGTATAAACTGATAAAGTTGTTCTTTCATTAGTAGTAAATCAGTTGGGTGGCCTTTCAGATGAATGCAATGCTTATTAGCTTCAGTTTGAATGCTATAACTCATATAGGAAGCTTCCGTAATCTCTTTCAATATATTATTGCCTTTTGGTGTGATTAATGCTTGATGAGCCTCATTATTTAGGTCTACTTCAATGTGGATTTTACGATGTACGAGTTCTAGTTCTGACAAACTTTCATCGTTTATCTCCGAATCCTCATTTTCAACATCTTCAGCATTTGCATTGAAATTTTCAGTAGATGTAGAAGTGCTTGCAGTTGCTTTGGCTTGTGAAGATGACATGTTATAAACATCCTGATATTTTAAAATGTGCGGTTTGCATGGTATATGGGACCTATTGTAATAGTTACATGCGTGCTCAAAGTGCCCTTGTTGCGCACAACCAGAGCACCAACGCTCTGGAATCCTTTTCAAGCTCTTAGAAGTCTGAATAACGGCACCTTCCTCTGTCTATACAAAAATAAACATAATAATTACACGATTTTTAAAGTCTAATTAGACATAAAACATGAAGTTATTGGCCAATTCTTGTATATACGTACTGTTAGATGATACCTCCGCCAGAAATCGGGACACAGTGCTTCTTTATGTCCTTTAGACCCACAAGTCTTGCATACATATCGCACCAAGTCCTTGCATCTGCCGCAACAAACAGTGAAAAACTGTGTGGAGCGGCCGCATCGAGTACATATCGTGTTGGGACAGCGAGGTTCTTGATGGCCGGATTCGCCACACAACCAACACTTAGTCACTCTGCGTGGACATTGATTAGCCATGTGGCCAACTTGACGGCACTTGTTACAACGCGGCCCACGATCACGCACGCGAATATGAATACGGTCACGTTCAAGAATTTTCCATTTTTGTGTGTCAGCTACAATGAACAAATTGAAAACAAATCTTCCAACATAAAAAAATAACAGTAAAATAGCATACAGGGCATATTAATCCAAGCTTCATCCATGTCATAACCTTGTGTTAGCCAAGTTTTCACGTTCTCAGGCTTTTCTACATCAGCTTCAGAAACAGAAACAGTGTCAGGACCAGTTTGTTCATCATCAAGGATTTCTTGAACAGCTTCTTCATGCACTTCCCATGTTGGATCAATCTTGATATTTGGCAGCAGCAAGTTAGTTTTTGTACTGTTCAACTCATCCACATTGAAAGGCAATTCTTCATCTGAACTTTTGAAGTAATCATCATCAGACAAGTCAATGCACACAGGCTTTTCTTCGATGAGTTCTATATCAGTGTCTGCATCAGATGCAGAATCTTCAGATATTTCGCAGGGTGCTTCATCAAGTACATTTTCATTACCTGTTTTATCTGTTACAGTTTTTTCTGTAGCAGTTTTTGATTTTGCCTTATCTTTCTTATTTTTAGATGAAGAAACAACAGGAGTAGAAGACAAAGTAGCGGGTAGAATTTCCAATGTATCTTCATTCTCACTCTTTGATTTTCGCTTCTTACGCGTTTTGCTAGGCGAAGGTGTTTCAGTAAGTGTCTCGACAACCACATTAGAAGAATCTTTCTCATTCGTTTCAACTTCAGTGTCTGATTTGCTTTTATTCTTTTTTGACTTTTTATTATTCTTAGGTAATGTAGATGCAGTCAAGTTAGTAGACCTTATTACTTGATTGCCAATTTCTTCAAGGAGCGTTTCAAGTTCAGTATCGGATTTACTCTTGGATTTTTGCCGTTTGCGTTTCTTCCCAGACCCTGTTTTATCTTTGGCACTTTCCTCCATAGTCTGAACATCCGAATTTTTCTTGCGTTTCTTTGACTTTTTGACTTCTCCGGTCTTTTCAGTTTCAACCGGCGCTTCCTTTTCTTCTTCCTTCTCTTTATCACTCGTTTTATTCACATTTGCATCTTTAATTTTTAACGCTTTTGTTTTGTGTTTATCTTTCTTTTTATCCACTTTAGACATCTCTTGAACTTGAGGTGGTTCTTCTTCAAAATAGGACAAACTAGGCAACCTTTTCCTGCTCTTACTTTTCGCGGGAGCCTTTTCTTCATATTCACTTTCAGAAGACGAATCTGAATCGGACTTTTCTTGCTCGAGTTGAGTTTCACATATTGTTACTTCTTCAACGTCTTGAACTCCATCTTCAGCAAGTTGTTGGGTTGAAGACTTCCGTTTAGGCGTAATATACACACTAAACGATTCTAAATTCTCATCAAACAGTGCATTTGCCGGTGTTTCAAACTCCAATTCGTTGAAAACAGCGCTTTTCAGCGGGGTACCACTCCCAAAATCACTCGTACTGCAACTACTCTCGCTCTCGTAAACTTCGGCCAGATTTTTAGGTCGTACGAAAGTTTTATCAACGATTAAATCGTTGCCATGCAGACTAAAATTGAATTTATCTTGCAGAGAAATGTCAAGCGAATTATCCAAGAAATCGTTTGATGATTCTGGCGTGTTTAACAACTCTCCACGTTCATTCAATTTACGCTTTGTCTTTGATTTTGTAGGTGTTACTACACTTTTGTCATTTGAATGAATTGATGCTGTTGAAGATAAGGAAGTTGTTTCGAGGTCAGTTGGAGGACGCATTAATTGAGAATCGCTTTTAAGTATTGGTTTGGAAGGAAGAATTTCAACAAATTGCACATCTTCATCGTCATCTGTTTGCAAATCAACGGCAATAGTTTCCACTGCAAGTACAGTTGCAACTGTAGAAGCTTTAAGACTTGGTTTTTCAAACTCAGACTTGACTTCAATCTCATCGTCTGAACTCAGGACAACTAAGTCAGGTTTCTCTTCAATTTGAACTACTTCAGCCTCATCAGATTCTGATAATTCAATAATTTCAGAATTAGGGATCATTCCCATATTTGATTTGGTTGTGTCTTCAGTTAATTGCTGGGTCACATCAACATAAGTATTATTATGCCTCTCAATCAATTTTTGTTCTTTCTCTAGCTTTTTCTGTTCTTTCCTTTTTTGAATATATCTCTGCCTTTTCTGAATTTTCATAGCTCGAATTCTATCCTCTGGATTGAGAGTTTTGAAAACTTCTGCATCATTACTTCCAAGCATTACCCTGTTATATGTAGCTTTTTTTAATTCTTTGCTAGTCTGCTTATTTAGCTTCCTTCTTTGAGCTCTTGTTAATGTAGCAGAGTGCAATAGACTGCCATGTGGCATAAAAACTATATTATTGACTGGTGGTTGAATAAACTGTATGGGATAATTGCTGCTTAGGTGAATAGTCTGTGGCAGTGGATTTGAAAAACTTGACATAGATTGAAAATACTGCTGTTGCTGTGGCTCAGTTACAGATCCACTTTTTTGTGGAGTGACTTGTGTGCTAATAGTATTTGAAGTTGAAACCTTTTTATGAAGTGCAGAGGTGTTTACTATGGGTTGGTTTGGGGAATTTACATTTCTTTTTGGAGTTAAATTTCTAATTTTTGAACTGAGGTTTGTTTCTGCTTCTTTGGCATTGCTATCAGGTTCAACAGTAGTTGCATGATGTATTTGGCTGTATAGAAGAGATTCTAATTCAGCTAACTGTTCGGTATCGTATTCATCGTGGTCCTGAATGAAAATAATTGCAAATTAAATTCTATGTGCATTTTCATCTAGATTGTCTTTTAATATTTTCTGATGAAATGTCGGTGAAATAACCTCAAAATGCACTTACCATGATTCAATCAAAGATCGAGTTGAGAATGATGAAAGTTTGATGTTTAATGACAATGATACCATCTGCCACAATCGATAATTAAATTCACTTACTGTAATTGCTACCGTTTGAAACGAATTAACAATTATTTCTTTAATTTCATAATCTCTCGCATTTCACTACAGTACACGTGGTCCCTCTTACCAAGTTGGAACTTGTTTGGAACTTGTCTCAACTCAACCAAAACTCAACCGAGGTCACTTGAGTTTTCATGTTCTGCAATACGCATGCGTTATTTTATAAAACTAGTCTGGCCACCACTCACCACTAACATTTTTTGTACTAAAAATCAAGCTAAAAATATGCATGTTCTTTTTACAAGTTGTACTGAGGCCTGACTCGAGTTGCCACCCCACTTTTCCACTTATCTCGAGTCAGCCCCAGATAAAAAGAACACACCCATGTAAAAACCGAGGGGTGGCCCACTCAGAAAAAAAACGTACAATATTGTAGATTATGTACAATCTTTGACAAAATTGTATTAACAATCTCAGATTACGAATATTGTCTCAGATTGCTTAAGATTATCAAGATTATACGAATTATAATAATTATTGCGAGATTATTCCAAACAATCTATGTAAGCGCATGCGTAAACGTTAAAATTGAG
>JARJDT010000947.1:0-41357 GCA_030264655.1 Leptusa sp. GC000079
AAAATGTTTTTTTCTAACAACATAAATATTTACTAACAGTTATTGTTCGTCGTTGTTAGTTTTCTATTGCGAAATAATTAAAAATATTAATTAATTTTGTATCTTGCGGCACTCGCACTGTATAAACAACACGAAGTGCGCTTCTTTACTGAAGCTCTGTATCAGTTTCTGGCAGTAGTGAATTTTCATTTTTAATGCGACTATTATTTCGTCTGTTGACGCTTGTTGTTTGAATAATGAATAATTGTACGCGTTCGGTCTGCAGCGCGATTTTTTCAGTCTATTCAATTAGGCTCTGTTAAACCTTCACCGAAAGCGATGCCTCGTTTTATGCTCGTTTTGCACATTTTTCGCTTCTTCCCTTATATTAAGGTACATGCCAACGAGGAGCGTAATTAATGAATCTTTAATAAGCTGCACGCCGGTGTAATAGAACGCGCCTCGTAAAATTATCATTAAGCGATTTTTTAATGCACATACATTGCGTTCGCAACTAATTTGTGTTTGATATTTGCGCAAAGCTCTCAAACGATTATGCTGTGATCCTGTTGCGACATTTCAACACATCAACAACATGCTACTCTAAACCTAACCTGAAATGTGAAATGTATGGAGAGACACATAAAGTGCGACCTTTTTCGTTGCTCTTTACTCTTTTTTTCGTTTTATTTATCTTTATCTAACACAAAAATAGCAAATTTTTATATTTAAATCCATACATTTAATCTCAAAACATTTTAATATCGTTACATAAAAACAGTTACATAACCTAAAAAAAAACGTGTGTGTAGTTAGGGTTGCATACAGTCGTACAGGAAATCATCATAAAATATAATTTTTATTGGCTATTGATAAATGTTAATGTCAATTCGATAAAGTTAGATAAAGCAGATAAAGTAAAAGATGAGTCATGTGATGGGCGGCGTCCATCTTGTGTATTGAAATATAATGTCCGATGCATCAACATCAGATATAAATGGGGAATGCACTCCATTTCCGCATTTATAACATAAAAGACAGCGATTACGATGTGCATTTTCGTGCCTTCTCATGCCATGAGAAACTAAAAGCTTTCTTACAACTTGTTCGTAAACTTCGCATCAGTCCAGTGATATAAATAAATACGTCCATGTGTGCATGTCATCCAAACATTCGAATCACGAACGACGTAAAGCATCGATTCAATGCGAATAAATAAACTTGAACTGCTTTACTACATATTACTACTAATAGTGATAATATTCAACATTAATGATTTCCTGTTGACATCCCTTGATTTTTTCCCCACTTGGCTATTTTCATTTCCACTCCATCTAACTCAATACAAATGGCAAGTTTACGAGAAAGAAATGACCATGAATGATGCATGCATTTTAATAGTCGATGATTCATGACATAACTACCATTAGAAGAGGTTGCTAATTTTATCTTCTAATTTTTGGATTATAATTTTTCACGAATATTCACATTACGCGAAGTTATACACTTATTCATACTCTGAGTTTAAATAAATTTGAGTATTGTTTTTGAAAATTTATTGATTTACGATCATATTGAGTCCGTTTATGACAAATTTGTTTTTGCGAGTTTCAATCTATTATTTTCATATGTAGGTATTTTGCGGACCGTGAACTGAACGCATGCAAACGCTTAAGCAAACGTTCAGTTCACGGTCCGCACAATCCTATAGCTCATACGTAAGAACGCAGTTTATTGATGGAATTGGAATGTTATAAAATGAAGAGCAGTAATAAAAACTAAATGAATAAATAATTAATGCGCACAAAATTGCGTACACTGAAAAAAAGGTATGTAATTTTTCATATCAATTCATTGTACATTTTACTTGTTTAAGCACATGGGTTAGGTTAGTGCAATTTAGTTTAGTTAATAAGAAAATTTACATAATCTGATTTAACAGCAATTTTACACTACTTTGTGAATATTTTACAAGAATAATGAAAATTAAAAGTTTAGTGTACTTTGATCAAAACTGACGTTATAATTTTCATTGATTTTTATTGCAATGCGTCGCAAACACATGCAATAACGATGTGATGATGATAATTGTAATATTGCGATCCGTCGTATTCGACATTTAAGTCTGTCGACTTGTCGTACAATGTAAAAGAGCAAAGTTTGAACGGTATCGAGTCGGAGCCGCGCTGCACCGAGTCAGTTTGAGTGCGGGCGCGGTGCAGCCAACTACTTCTTGCCTGCAACGGGCGCGCCTTGTCGCGCCTGCTTGACCCGCTGCAGTTTCGTGCGTATTGTTTGAGTTTCGGCGGTGGCCATCGCAAATCAAAGGTGACCATGTGTTTCCTATTCGCGGCATAATGTCGCCTATGACGAATTATTCCTAATGATGTTCGTACTGGTCGCAAAGCGACTTTCGTAAACTTCACGACGGTATCAAATTCGTATTGCAAACGCTGCACTAAGTGCAATTAACTGTTTTCCCCGTTTTATTATTTGCTTTATTATTGTGTTCTCTTTGGTTTCGAGTTCATTCGAGTATGACTTGGCGAGTTAATTTGACGAGTGACAAGAATGTCATGTAAAACGCGTCCATAAGATAAGCTCGACTCATTTAACAATTCGAAAAACGCTGAATAACGCACGTTTTCTCCGAGACTTTTTTCTTCTTTTCTTTTCTCCGTGGTTTAATCGCCAAGTCTCCGGCTCGCATTCATCTTTGACTTGGCGTGAATCGTGCGCTTCTTATTTCTTGCGGTATTTTTATTTCAATGCATCACGTGAACAGAAGCGAAAAGTGCTAGAAAATGCAAGAAGTGCAACGTTTTCCTGATGCTTCACTAATTACACTTATTCATGCTCTGAGTTTAAATAAATTTGAGTATTGTTTTCATTTATCTTATGGCCATGTCATTCGTATAATTAGCTTAAGTGTTATACTACATTATTTAAATTTCAAAGTGGTATTTGCGCCTGCGGCAAGGAATTTCTGCTTAGGCAACTAAAGTCCAGTAATAATTTATTAGTTTATTTAATACATTTTGAGAATTTATTGATTTACGATCGTATTGAGTCAGTTTATGACAAATTTGTTTTTGCGACAAATGATTCAACTTATTTCTCATAGTAGGTATATTTTGCGGACCGTGAACTGAACGCATGCAAACGCTGAAGCAAAACGTTCAGTTCACGGTCCGCACTATACTAAAGCTCATACGCAAGAGATTGATGGAATTGGATTGTTATAAATTGAAGAGGAGTAATAAAAACTATATGATTAATTAATTAATGCGCACAATTTCAATTAAATTTCACTTTCAATTTAATTTAAAGAGCGCAACAACGAGAAAAAGTCAAGAATAAGGAAACAGTTTATTATTTTAAATTTTACGACATTTCTGCTGTTTTGTCTGCAATGCAATTAATTCAATTAAGATTTATATCTCTACATTCACATAAACGTGTTGCAGTTGATAAAATTTGTTATTTCCTTTTTAGCGCTCGAGTGCAAGAAACTTTCCTCTTGTTTTGGAGATTTCAATCTACAACTTTTATTTCTTAAAATTCTACTAAAACAAAAGACATTTATTAATGTTCAGTATCAAATATCGCACATTAATTTTTACATTAAAAATAAAACGCCTAAAAATCAATACGCAATGACATTTTACATTGGACTACAAGAGCTTTTTGAATGTTGAATGTCACTAACCTCAAACTAAGCCTAAATGACTTTTTTAAACTTAAAAGTACAAGAGAATTCACTTTAAATTATCAACAAATTTGTTAAATTTATTCATTTTTCTTCAATAAAAAAAGACAATGTGCATTGAAACCATCAAGCACTTATACCTTGCTCAGGCTGCTCAGGTCTTGCTAGGCTTTTAATAACAATCATAACAATAGTGAATCGAGATATTAATAGAATTAAAAATGTAAAACACACTTTGAGCGTCTGCGGCAAAAGGTAAAATGTCGCCTGATGCCTGATAATTGCGTTTATTACACTCTTCCAACGCATTTCACGTGCATGTACGCATGTGCCTCATCACTCATCAGTTTTCTAACACACAACGTAATATTAACAGGTAAAGAATAAGGTACGTGACGTGCAAGCTCTATAATAAAGCAAAGGCAAACAATTGATGCAGACAGAAATTTGAATTAACACAATGCATTGAAGAAGAAATGAAGCAAAACGAATGAACTTGTGTGGCTCGATCTCGAGTCTTGTGTGTAGGTTGAAGGGTTGACTCTTCTTTTTCTTCTTCAGCTTCACCCATTATAACTTCTTGTAACTCGTACTCGAAGCACAATTTACAAATAAATAAGATAATGCAATAAGAATTGCATGCAACTTTACTTCACTTGGGGCAAGGTCAAGACCAGCATCAGACATTTCTTTGCCCTATCTTTTTTCAGTTAAAATGTTTGCATTTTAACCCACAATGCGCATGCGCACTAGAGCCGAAATGCATTATTGTCATTTTCTAACTTACCGGCGCAACAATCAAATAGGCACAGCACATGGAATATCGCTGCGTATTGGGAAAAATCAATATTCAAACCCAACAGGTGGGCGAATACCATATTCGCCTAACTAACGAAAACCAAAACATTCGTCTTTCCTGCCATTATGTGCACATGTGTTCAGTTTTGTTTCTTTTGCGTTTGTGTCCGGTTTGTCTGTGTGTGTTCAAGACAAAACAGTGTTGGTGTGTTGGTTGCAATTTTACGCGTAGGTTTCGGGATATTATATGCACACAATTTACTCATATCTTTCCAATTCCAACATCAACAACCCAGGCAAAAGCCAAGCGAGCTTCGCTTCACTTCTTCAGTGTATGTTTAATATCGGTCGCGACAACGCACGCTTCGCATTGTTAAACAAAACTTGTTCATTGCTCTTCGCCTGCGTGTTTCTGCGCAAGTTCACCAGTTTACAAGTGCACATGAAGAGTTTTTCTGAATTTCCTCGTTTTTAGTGCGTTTTCTTGGATTATGTGTTTGAAAATGTGAGATAACACTGTGAAAACTTCCAAAAACATTAAACATTTTTTTTCTAAGCGTTTAGTTCACGGTCCGCATACATTTTTAATGCGTTCTGTTTAATTTTTGGTCATATTTTTAAATCAGTAATGTGAGTTGAGTTGAAATCTTCTAAAAATAAGCATGTATGCATGTGAAATGTGAGCTCATTACAGTCATCACCAATTAGCGTCCGAATAATTAATAAAACGTGAAACATGAATGAAAATATGAAATGTGAAGTGCGCTCGCTTCAGAAATAGCTCGCGCATTATAAACTCAATGATGATGATTATGATGACGGTAAAACTAATTCGTAATCGTAGAGAAGCTAATTTTAGAGCATCTCGTCAGTATTTTTGTTCTTTTAGTCATCTCATCTGTGTTTTCATCCACAGACTCAAAACTCGAGTCAAGAACTTAAAAGTTTTAAGATCAAACGTAGCGTAACTTCTCTTCTTCGGCTTGAGCTCTGGCTTGAAGCATTGCTTTACTCATTTTACTTAAGTCTAGCCTAGTCGTAAGTTGATTTAGGATTTAAAATAAAGTTATGCCTGCGTAGTTATGAATTGCTTGGACTATTCTTGTATCTTAAGCTTTAGTTGAAATAATTTTGTCAAAGCGTTTCCTGTTTTCTTAGGGTTTCAAATAGCCACTAAACTGGAATAGTTTTAAGACGAATATGCTCGAGCAGTCTGAAGCTGATAATTTACATTTTATGGATATCGATCTGATCGTTTCTCAAATCTACATACGCATCGCAGGCATTGTAAACGCATTCTTCGTCGCTGTACGCACCTCTTCGATCGATATTTATAGATTTAACTGGCGTCGAATGTCGATATCTGGCAATCATAAAACAAACACGTTCAACAGTCAAGACGTCCAAGACTTGAATTATTGTTATTATCTTTTTGGAATTTATATCAACTATCTGATAAACTGCTCGCGCGTGTGTTTTATTTTATAGACCAGACATTTTCCAACCTATTATTAATTATCCAACATCAGAGCCGAAGTCCAAATGGCAATTCTATTGTGTTTTATTTCTTTTGTTACGCATTTTTTTTTGAGGTTGTTTTGCTTTTTTGTTGAACTGGTTAACTTCGGCTCATTAACGTTAATTATTTAAGGCATTTTGTGCGTTTGATCACGCGATTTGTTTTCCCAGAATTTATTAGTTTCCAATCAACGAAAATTTTTAGTTTTTTTGTCGTACTCTGAACACATTGTATAATTTGCATAGTTAAGTAAAGTGCTTGTTTTAAGCCTTTTAAGATTAATTAAACAAGTTAATATTTGTCAAGGAAGACAGTTTTGACAAGCAGTAGTTTCCATTAGACTTTTTGAAATAATTAAGAGCACATTTTACCGTCAGTCTTTTGTTTTACCTTTTTTATATAAGTATTCATCTCGCATCTAAAATTAGCTTCGTCTGCTTCAGACTCGGTAATTAGTGTATGAAACATTTAATATTCTTCACATTTCAAATTTTCTCCAGCAACGAAATTAAAACAACAAGAAACATGTTCTCAATTTTAAATTTAAATTTTTAGTTCCCGTAAAAAGTGCGAGCTTCGAAGTTCGACGATTACGAACTTTATCGAGCGTGTAATGAACTGAAATACTCGAAAGGTGTTGAATTTCTTCAAATAAACATTCAGTAATTAAAATAAGTGAAAAGATGGCGACAATGTGTTTTGGACCACCACCATTGCCACCAAACAAGAAATCGTTGCTGCACTCGAATTACAGCACGAATCGCAGCACAAACGCGCGCAAAAACAGCCTGCTCTCATCTACATATCAAAGTTTTCAAGATCCCAGCGACGATGCGATCGAAATCGAGCCGAAAAACAAGAAAAAAGCGCCCAAAGAACGCAAACGGACGCGAAGCACATGCTCGAACGGCAATGGGCATTCATCACCATCAACCCTCAGTCGCTTCAGCCTGATGGGCAATTCATTTCGCGAGAGTACAAGCAACAATAAAACAAAGAACAACGTCAAGCTAATGACTCGCAGTCAATCGGACGGCAATTTGAATCATATCAACAAAATGGCGTCGCATTATGAGCAGGAGGGCGAAATGCACACGATGACTATCAATCGTTATATTAAAGTGTTGAGTGGCAGTTGGAAGAATCTTCTTAATCGTAAGTGTACTGGCTTTAAACGCAATATGCAGTTGAGCGCAAGCGTTCAGTTCACGGTCCGCACAAAACGACTAACACGGTTAATTTATGAAATTAGGACAAATAAACAAGAAAATTGGACTAAAACAATTGTTTTGCATGAAAGTCACGCGTTGCGCACATTTATTTTCGTGTTTTTCCAACGAAAAGAGGCGAAAAAACCGAATTTAGAAGGTGTTTTATCTGTGTTTAATTAAATAACACGTAATTACAATTAGACTTTATCACTATAGGATAATTATAGAGTTTATTGAGAATGTTTAAAAAAAAAGACAGTAAAGCACCTAAGCCACCCACGAAGACAAAGAGAGTTCGACTTGAGGCACTTCGAGGGTGTAAATCGTTTGGTTAATTATAGGTTAGCTTGTTTCACATTAGGAAAACAATAAAAATAAGAAATGTGCGTCTGATAATTGAATTTCGAATGTTATTGCGTAGAAATTCATATTGAAGCATGAGCAGGGGAATTAGGTTATCTTGAATAACGATTCCCAAAATGTGAATTTCGTCTTGAGCGCTTTACATAATGCGATTGCTTCTTATAGATAAACGACGCACAGAAAAACAAGCAAAAAGTGCAAAACGCTGAAATCATTCAAGATAGACATCTGAAAGCTTAAATTCTGTGCGCAATTATTGTCAAATCACCATTTATTTCGCCATTTAAGTTTTTCTTGATTTTTCAATGCGTTTGCAACGTGTTTCGTTCACGGTCCGCACATAACTCTCGGCCCATAAGAACCCAGCAAGCGTTTAGTACGCGGTCCGCACAGAACTTCAGATGCATTGCAACGCATAGCAAACGTTCAGTTCACGGTCCGCACATTCTACAAGAGTGAAATATCCATGTTTTATTATCAAATCAACATTTATTTCCAGTTTTGAGTTTTTTTTAAATGTGTGCATAGTGCAGATTTGAAGTTATCTGACAATTACAATTAATCTAAATGGCGTATTTGTTGCTTTCGACACGGTTGGCGCGTTTGCACACAGCGTGCAGCCATCATGCACTCACATATCTTCTTTTCTTCGCTTCTTCGTTATAGAATTCGCTTGAAGAAAGGTTCTTATAGTTGAAGTTAACACGTGCAGTTGATTAATCTGAACATGTACAGAAACACGTCATTAATTCAAACACTCGCTGTTTGATATTAATTAATTAATAGGAAAATAAATGTTTGTTGCATGTACGTTCTCTTATCTTCTTATTCTTATCTATTAAGCGAGTGAAGATTGTTTTGATTTATTACTTTTAAATCTACATAGTTGCAAAAATCAAGGTTATGTTATTTCAGTTGCCGCCATCTTGATTTTCGTTGTCATAGTCATAAATATTTCTTCTGGTCAGGGATTTGAAGTGGGCTATTTGTACTTACAAATATACGCCAACGATCAACGAATGACACTTGCATTTGCTGCTAATTATTACAAAAGTTGTTTTAGGTTAGGCAAGAATATCATTTTACTAAATACCTGAATGCCTCACAGTTGTGCGCTGTGTGCCTACGAGCTATTTCCTTAATAGTAGAAGCCATGAACAACTCTTTGATTGCTTTCTGATCATTTATGCAATTTGCAATTCATTCATAATATGTCGATATATTCCATCCATTCATTCATTATTCATTCATAAAGCTTGAGTTGGCAGTTTGCAAAGTGCACGAATGCAAGTTGCAACGACTACGCATTTCACCAACAATCTAATCTAACCTCTAAGCTGACTAATAAATTGCAAGCAAATAACTCGAATTTTATTCAATTAGCATTTTCCCAACTAACAACTGTTTTTCAAACATTGCTTATCACTTTAATATCAGGAATAATAAACAAATTCGGCACAGATGTTGAGGTTAGAAATAATAATCATTGTAATAATGAGGTTATAATCGCATATTAAGTTGGGAATTGAGGCACATGATTTCGTACGTAGGTTTTTTCACTTGCTTTGCTTCATGTTGCCTTTAAATTTGTTTCTACACATGTTTTAAGCGAGGTTTTAACTGTTTTAAAGAGACATGCAGACATGAAGAAAGAGGAGAAAAAAGGTCAAGTGTGTTGGTGGCAGAAACCATATGGTCGCCATTTATTATAATTTTTAAGCAGCACGAACAAATGTCGAACATTTTTCATTCCCCAAACCAGCAGACAAGAAGTTTCAGCAAAAATAATCATAATAAACAAATTGGCGTCATTGGCGTAATGGCGTCCATTAGACGCCTAACGCCATCTTGTTTACTTTCAACAACATGCAAATTTCATGGAACAAGGAACAATTCGTGTTGTTTGTTATGTTATTTATGAAATTGTTTCAAGCAAGTGCTTAATTTATGATTGGGAAAACATTGAAAGTAGCTTTGGCGCCAGACATCAAGCATCTGATCGCGATCGTAGGTTGTGGGCGCCTTCATTAACGTTACATTTTACATTCCACGTTGCATTGCAGCAACAAGCTCACGAAACAAGAACAAACTAATGCGAATTTACAGGTGATCTCAACATCTGTGCGTTTAGTAAGCGATTATCGATTATCCAAGTGAAAGGTTTGAGCAACTTTGAGGTTAACTTCAATTGTTTCAACCATTTACAACATTTACAATGAGTAATAAATTACACTTTTTATTGTTGGCTGACAATTAACAATGAAACAAATGCAATATGTGCACTTTTACGTCTGTTATCGATTAGTTTTTGTTCATTAGCATAATTTCATTATCATTGTTGAGACTGTTGAAAGTTGCATATTGCTAACCCAAGTTGAAGAGATCTTAAGATGATGGTTTTGTAACAGTTGCTTTTAGTTGCTCATGTACACGATTACAATATCCATAACCGCAAGCAATAGCAGCTTGCAGCAATGTATTCAAATCTAAATTCGAATTGGAAATTGCAAACTTATTCCAAGTCGGAAGTGAGCAATTTGCAAATTAATTAAATTAACAAACTATCGACAATTCAAAGTACAATTTGCAATTCAGCAATTAGTAATTCATCGTCGCCATTTAATTCTTGTAATAGTTTATTGCGTATTCGAAATGTTAAGGAAATAAACTGAAATCTAATATGATTGATGTACTTCCGACTATTTCAACAATGCGAGAACAAAAGAAAAGCAATTTATCATGTTGACTGCTCGTTTTTGAGTGAAATCCTGACAACCAAACACATGTTTTGTGTTTTAATTAACGCAAATTCTTTCGCTTTGATCAAGTTGCATGAATGTTAATGTCGTCTTGTTGTTTCAGTGGGCGGCATGTCGCGGCCACCGAAGCCAGCGGCCACTGCCAAGAAAGTCGCGCCGCCGGCGGTGCCACACGAGTTCCGCCATTCGGGCAGCTCGTTCGGCTCCGCAGGATATGCGTCCTCCGAGGACGCCGGCGGCTTCCTCGCCCCATCGTCCGAACCACCAGGAGTGCCTCGAGGTAAGACCTGTCACAGATCCCTGCATAACCTCAAACTTCAAATTCATGTCAAACAGTAGCATTGTCGGCCATCTTGTTTGTGCGTCGTTAGTGTCGTTACCATCGTTACCATGGAAACGAAAAATAAACAATCGGCCTTGAAATAATAATAGCGCGCTTTTCATTAATGCAAAGTGCAATGTAGATGTTTAAAAGGCACAAAAGAAGCTGTTTGGCCGCAGGCAACGAAAACGAATGCACTGTTCGATGAGGATAAGGAGAGGAATGAATGAGGACATCAAAGACGTGTTCTTGTCGTTTGTTTTCTTTTATTCGTTGCACGGGGTTCTTTCTACCTGAATCTGTTTGAATCATTTGATAGTAATGCCAATGAAGGCAATTTAATTGAACTCGTCGCCTGAAGCCATGCATTTCATGCGTTATTAAACTCGAGGACGACATCACCATCACCAAAAAGACAAATATTGCTTCAATCGTGATTTTTTAAATTTAAAATTCCAAAATTCAATATTTAGCAAAGTAGCAAAGAGAAATCGTTTAGGTTTTAAGTCAACTGGCCGTACTTAAGTAATGCCAGCATTTCTAACCTTAAAAGGTAAGATGCAGTCGTTGACTCCGTGCACATTGCACATACTTTCAAAGAATCTTCGAATCTAAGAAGTCGTTTTGTCCATTTGTGCACTTGTTACAAGTTGCTTTTACTCTTGCGATTATAGATGACCATTCGGATTATGGCAGTACCATCAGTGGCAGCACTGGTAAATCACCAGGGCCTGTCTACCAGGCGCCGCCATTCACGTACCCCACACCGCCCCCGGGTACGGTGCTCACACATAAAGCGGCCGTTTTCTACCACCATCAGCTAAGTCTGCAGGAAGACCAAGGCATTGACATGACCCAGGTAAGTTCCCGCACCCTCAGAAAGAGATTACAAAGACCCAACTGAACTTTGTGGGTGCGTTTAGTCGCCAGGTCGCGATAGTCCGGGCTCGTCCAGCGGTAGCGCCGGAAGTGGTTCACGGCACAGCACTGCATCCCTCGACAGTGGGCGCGCTTCCTACCATCCGCTGAGTACGGCAGGACGCAGTACCATCGGTTCGGCGAACAGTCCACGCTGTTCGTTGAGCTCTTGCTCGATAGGTTCCGAGCAGGGGCGCATCGAACGCATGATTCATCAAGGTGTCCCCGTACGTGTTCTTCATCTCTTACTGTTTTTTTTTCTCTTTTCTTGGGACAGTCTTTATTTCTTTGCTTTTAATGCTTACAATAGGATCAGGAAATTATCCAAGCATGGCTGCTAGAGCTGCAGTTCGAGGACTATATTCCGTTGTTCTTGAAAGCTGGTTATGATCTGCCGACGATCGGCAGGATGACGCCGGAGGACCTAACTGCGATTGGCATTAAGAAACCGAATCATCGCAAGAAGCTCAAGGCGGAGATCGCACAGCTCAACCTACCTGATAACCTACCCGATTACATACCTGTGAGTGGCACCCTTTAACCTTTAACCTTTAACCCAAATCTCTGTCTTTTCTGTCTGTTGTATGGTTTTGAATCTTTTTTGGCGATGTTTAGGGTTCATTGGAGGAGTGGTTGAGCGTCCTGCGATTGGAAGAATACCAGACGGCTTTTTTAGACCAAGGCTATCAGACGGTCGACGCCGTGGCGCAGTTGACCTGGGAGGACCTCGAGGAGTTTGGCATCATGAAGCTGGGCCACCAGAAGAAGATAATGCTGGCGATCAAGCGATTCAAAGACTTGCGTGCGGGCAAACGCATCAGCACACTCGACATGAACCGCTCCTACACCCAACAAGTAAGTGGCATGCGTTCATTCAACCATTATAACCCCTTAACTCTTGACCTCTTTGTCTTTCGATACTGAAAATTGTTCCTCCGGATGTCTTACCAAGATCAAGTGCGCACTTTGTTCGGTTTTTTCTTGTGTGAAACTCTCTCTCTCTCTACAAAAACGCAAGTCGCTTACGCTGTGCATGTTTGTTGTTTGTATAAAGGACGTGGTGGTGCACGCACCCTTGGGCCCGCCATCGCCTGGCCTTCCAGCAGTCCACAGCACCTTCCGCTCATTCCATCAAACATGGGAACTGGACCAGACGCGTCAACTGTGCGCTTCCGCCGTCGGCACACCACAACACTACATGCAATCCGGATATTGCACTGACATTGT
Source organism: Leptusa sp. GC000079 (assembly GCA_030264655.1). NCBI lineage: Eukaryota > Metazoa > Arthropoda > Insecta > Coleoptera > Staphylinidae > Leptusa > Leptusa sp. GC000079. The sequence goes on from JARJDT010000947.1 coordinate 12,806, forward strand.
CCCCATCAAGGTACACAATTCACCCCCTTATAATAACTTCAACCATTATCAATTTTGCAACAAATTCATAAGCAAAGCATGTATGTTGTGTGCGTGGAACCTAACCTCGCTACCGAGTCTTGTCTTGACCTTGTCTCGAATTTGGTCGAGATCAAGACAAGAATTCTTGAAAATCAAGACTCTCGTGCAAAAATGGCACTTGGTGAAATGTGCGCTGTTGTTACATTACAGATTCGCACCGGTCGTGGCAAATCGCTGGAGTCGCTGGAGGACCCCAATGAGCGCACGCATCACACTTTCAGCCCCGAAAACCCCAACACGAACCCCCAGCAACAATATTACTATCAGCAAGCAATGCCCTGGCGGCGGTCCTACGACGATGGTGATATTACGCCCACCAACGAGACGGGTCTCATCTACGAAGGTGGCGGCACTTTGCCGAGACCTCGCGGAGTCATACGGCCGCGACCCGTCGCCAAAATCCAAGGTCAGACCAAGCGTAGTGATCCCGCGTTCCCGGACTACGAGAAGCCGCAGTTTAGCCCGCAATACAAGACAATCTCGCGGGATATTATGGATGCCAAGTATCAGTATAGTCCCATGATGGGGAAGAAATTGCCGCCCAACCCGCCAAAACGACTCGACTCGTGTTCGGAGAGCAATGAGAATACGACCACGGTGGAGATCCACCATGTGCAAACGTCCAGTCCGTTGCCTTTGCCAGCGTATCCGAGTTCCGATAGTCTGAGTATATCGCTGGATGGACAAGGTGATCTGCCATTACCGCCGCCGCCAGCACCCGGGACACCGCCGGGTGCGCAGATGAACTCGTCGCGGTCGTGGGGTGCCGAAGAACAGGAACTGATCAAAACTTTAGCGTTACAACACCGGAATGGATCGGATGCTAGTTTTAAGGTTAGTTTCTCCCCATTTCACTTCACTTATTCTATTGTGTTTTTTTTGTGGGAATAACCTCAAATTAATGTTGTTTGTGTGTGTTTGCAGTCGAGTTCGAGTACTGAATCAGACTCACTGCCTTTCGCGAACGAAAACGCGGGCACGATAAGAACGCGCGCGGGGAGCCGCGCTGGTGTCGAGTATTCGCCGGCGAAACCCCGCACTTCCGCTACAGGCCTGCCGCCACATCCGTCCCCCACTCCTGCGCGTCAAGTGCACACAGCGCCGAGCACACCGCGCGCGCAGCGCTCGGAACCAGCCGATGTGCTCAACGACATCGGAAACATGTTGGCGAATCTTACCGATGAACTGGACGCGATGCTCGAGGAAGAAAAACGATTGGAACAGCAACAACAACAACAGTGTTGTGAATGAAAGTGAGAGATCAGTGACCAAGTGAACAGGAGCAGGAAAGACAGTGAATGTAAGACTGATGGCGCGCTTTTTAAAATCAAACGAAACACATACAAATGAAAATAATATAAATATGATTGTGGATTAGATTTTTTATTGTAAATAGGACTATTATAGGTTAGGATTAGTAATTTAGCAATTTTATTAACTAATTAATTGATTCTTAATGAGAAGTTTATTTGCAGGCAGATTTTTACAACGGAAAGTGATCTCTAGCTGATTTTATTTATTTGATTTGGCTCGAAAAATCTTATTAGGATTTGTGATACACTAAATTTCAGTTATTTTAAATCAAAAAATACGCAGCGCAATGAAAATGAACTGTAAATTTTATTAATTGAAAAAAGTAACAAGGTAACAACGTGTACATAATAATGTAGAAATGGTAAAAACTTAAAAAAGGGTAAGAAGAAACTTAGAGGAAACACGATTTTATTAACTAATTGAATACGAAACAATAATTTTTGTAGCAAAACAGTGCAAATAAGTGATTTTTCGTACACTTTTCGTACAATTCATACTGAAACAATTGCTATCTAGTTAAAAAATTATACAAAGAAATTAAAGCCAAGTTTAGTATACGGATACGGTTTGTGTAAACGCATATTAACTACTTAAACATTACGTTTAGCTACTTAGCAATTATTATACGCATTCATATTTGGTGTTGCATTTTAAAAGACTGGTAACTATTGTTTTGTTTGCAGTGTGCACACAAAATCGTAAGAAATTGAAAGCAATTAATTAATATTTAGGTTATAGAAAGAGACACGGTTATATGTGGTGCACATAATGAATGATACTAACAAGGATGCTTGTTTGGTGCCATAACCTTACATTTTGTTAACTAACCTAACTTTTAAACCATTTAAATCATTGCTTTTGAATATCATTTAAACACGGTGCAGAACTATTTATGTTATATAGTTATTTGTAAATAGGTGAAGCCTAATTCGATCGAGTTCTACATAAATTTCTATGTAAGCAATTAATTTTATTGTATTTCGTTACGATCGTAAGAGAATCAAATATATTTGTGAATGATACAATTGAAAATAGCTGTTAAAACCGTATGGTGCGTCCAATAATTCAGAAAATAACTTTCAATTGTTCGTATTGATTGATTTATCATTGTTTTAAAACTATTTACTTATTAATATTTTATGTTATAAATAAACAAATGAAATGAATAAATAAACTAGATTATGTGAAGATAATAAATGCTTCATTTTCAATTAATTATTTATTTAATAAACAATACAATCGCAATTACAAGTAACAATAATTAATTAATTTAGTACAAATAAAACAAGTTTAGAATTTTTGAGATTCAATTTAATACTTTATCTTTTAATTTTAAATTTATAGATATGATGATGAAATGACCTTGTTAAAATAGCAAAATGACATGAATGGAATGAAGTTAGTTTTCGTATTTTCTCTTGTGTCAAAAGTAGTTTGTTAAGTTGACGTGCAAAACTCTCTACGGTTTTTAGTTTAATGGCAATAATCCTAATCGTCTTTAGTAAAATGACTGTTAAACTAAGGACGAGCGGTTTCAATGTTCGAATTTCAAATGGTCTTTGGCGGTTTACGCTCGGTCGGCAGCGCCCCCAACACTTGCGTTTTCCTGAGCAAGTGGATCAAGTTCCGCGAATAAGCTCAGCCAAGTCATCTGAGACGACGAACTTTGCGCCTCCTTAGAAGCGGAAGTGGTAGGAGAGTCAGAAAGCTTCCCTGTTTGCTTTTCACTGTTACCATTGTTGCCGACATCAGTCCCGCTCATTCCCGTGAACGGCGTAAACGAAGAGGTTAAGGCATTGAAGTCTTGCTGAAGCAACGACGACGGCATAAAGTCACTAGACGCAAACAAATCAGTGGTGTACGTAGAAGGTGTTGTGGGCCAAGACAAGCCGAAAAGCTCAGATTGGTTTCCTCCCTGCTGCTGGGTAAGTTCAGTTTCATTTGCATTTTGATTAAAGTGTGAAAAATCTTCGCCAAGCAAATCGTTGCTTATCCCAGCTTCGTTCGTGTTCGTAAGCGTCGTTTCATCGTCGGTTGTCTCCGCCGACGTACTCGGCCCGACGCTGTCATTTTCACTTGTTTTCGCGCCACTTGTCTTATCGTCCGAGTATTCAGAGTTAAAGAACGTTTTCTTGTCTTTCTCATCCAATTCATCATTAGTGGCGCCGGTTAATATACTCAAGTTGTAAGGTTCGACACATTGTAGTCTACTTAGTGCGACAATAAGTGTATCATAGGTTTTGTTCGAGACTGTCTTCAAGCCTTTCTGGTAAGCAACCAAAGCATGCGAAAACATGTTACACCTTGCAGCTGCGAGTAAGTCAACCTTTTGTAAGCAAGCCAACATGAATTTGTCGAATTTTACTTTGCTGGTTCGCACGTAGTTCTGTGCTTTGCGAAACTTTTCCAAGCCATGTCCAGTGTCGGGGTCTAATTGCGCCGACACCGATTTCATCCAACTCAATGCAGCCCTATATTCAGTCCGCGCTTTCTCCATCTCCATTACGGTCATCCTAGTGTCGGACACAGCGCGTCCTCGAAACGTTTCGACTTCGTGGTGCAGTCGCACTAGGCATGGCCGCAATGTGAGTCTTTGATGGCCGGAATAAGAAAGCGATTTCCCAGCGATTGTCATTATCTGTCCAGCTGTTGCGTTGCGTTCGGCTTTGCCGCACTCTTTCATGTAGCGCCCGCACGAGTTTTCCTCGTCAGCCAGCAGACACAGACGTTCCTGGTAGGCGTCGATGACTTTCTGTAGCTGTGCACATGTCTCGGCGATCGAACGAAAAAGCTCAAGTTTAGCGTCCAATTCGGCGTCTGAGGAGACGATGCATTCGTCTTCTTTGCCGCCGAATTTTCGCGACACAGACTTTTTCGTCACCCAATACTGCTGCATCGTCTTCATTTCTTTTCGAGGACGGTCGAAAACTTTTGTTTACGTGTTTCACTATCAACAATTTTCATCGTCGAGGATGGTCGAGGAAATTGATGGTTTTTGACAGTGACAACGATTTTCCGGTGACCTGCAAAGGTGAGGGCGCCACTTGCCAAGGCGGAAAAACCAAACTGATAAGGAAATTCCAGGATAGTTTTTCGGATGGTTGTTAGATGGCAGCACTAGAGTTGTTTGTTCTTTAAGAATTTTATTTTTAAAGAATATTGACAACGATAAATACTATGAGCATGTTCAGTCTACACATCACATTCAATTACATTCGTTTCTTGAACTTGGACTCTTCTCATTCCACAAATAAAAAACTCCCTTCAAATCTCACAGTTCTTGAAATTGCGTCAGCGTTGCATCCGCACTAAAACAGACAACAAACAAGGATGAACAAAACAAACGAAACTAATTCAAGTCCAGATGATTTGAGAAAATGTGCGATGAATGTGTTTGATTAGTCGAAGTTTATGAATATTCTTATTCCTTTTCTAAAATACAAAAAAACATAAAAGCGGAATAAGAATACTAATAATGTGGCGACATCTAAATTCATTAGACTTACCTGTCAAAAATTAAACTATCCGTCGTGGTCGACGCCAATTGCTTTAAAATATTCACCATTCCCATCTCGCTCAATTTCCCTTGTCGTTCAGCGGCGCCCGGCTCCGTGGTTCGCGCCAAGTTACCAACGCAGACGATCGCCGCCGCTTGCAGGCCAGGCGCCTGATGCGTCATATAATCCTTCAATTTCTTAAGCACATCCTCATTCTCCATGATGTGATCCTTGGCGCGTTCGCCATCCGCGATATTAGCTAGTATACAAAGTGCTTGCTCCTTGACTTCTGGCGAATGCGATCCCTCAAGAACCAAAACAATCGCCTTCATCACTTGCGGCCCGTGGAGGTTCATCATATTATCAGTGTGCTCCCTAGGCGAGACGAGATTCCGCAGTAAGCCCAAAGTCTTCATTAGTATCCGAACATCTGGGTCAGCAAGCAATAGGAAAATCTGATCCGTTTCCAGAGCGGTTAATATATTCGACTTGACTTTCTGATCGGCTTGAAAAGCCAAATTCATGAGCGCCCACACTCCATTCAGCTTGAGTGCAGGCTCCGAACGCGCCGTCAAAGCTGCCAAAAACTGGATGACTCCCTGTTGGATCATCGATTCTTTAGCGGGCGAGAACTCGAGCAAGAGATTGCAAAGCGCCGACGATGTAGCGCTGAGTAGTTCAAAGGATGGCGACCCAGCAAGCAGCGCCATTATCGGTTTCCAGACCGAATGGTCCTGAAACGTGGTGCGTAGCTGTTGCACTGAGCGACTCAGCGAATGCAGACATCGCACAGCCGCCAGGCGCACATTCTCGTCACTATCACCAAGGCCTTGAACCACGCGCTCCATCAGTAGCTGCGTTTCTATGATCCGTTTCCGTATGTCTTCGTCATTGGCGCCCAGCGACGCAAACGCTTTGAAAGCAGCTTGCCGCGCGGCAGCCCCCTCGCATACTAGGAGTGTCGCCAGGGAGGACACCAGCTGATTCGAGATAGCTGCCGTTTGTTGCAAGTCACTGTCGACTTCAGTCAGGTACGCGAGAGTGTCGGCCGCGTACGCGCGCTGCTCTTCCGTGTGCTCTGTTTGACAGATACGCACTAGGCATGGAAGCGTCCTATAGGTTATGATGGTATCAGCCGCGCGTATAGCACCCGCGCGATGAATGTTGGTCAGACATCGCGCGGCTTCCAGTTGCATTTCGATGGGCTTGTCGCGGGAGACAAGCCCCGCCAAGACATAAGGGATCGAAATGTCTTTATAGGAAGTGTTTGCTATCTCGTCCGCGGCTCCCTTGTTATTAAAGCTGATTGCTGCAATGCATGTGAGTGTGGGTATACGCACCGCCAAGTGCTCAACCCATATAAGTGAAGCGAGTACACTGGGGGCTCCCACAGAACACATGTCATTTTGCTCGGCAACACCCTTACAAGCGGCAGTCAATATGCTTGCTACACAAGACTGCCGCAACATATTCTCGCCAGGGCCGGCGAAACTTAACAATTTGGCTAGCTGCTTTGTTGGGTATATGATGTGCCTTGTTTTCGCATCGTGCTGCGTTAAAGTCCGCAGACAGCAAAGACATGCGTCAATTAGAGTCGGTTCGGATTCTTCAATGACTGTTAGAAGTAGTGTGATTGTTCCAGCATTTATGAGGAGCTCAATGTGCGTGTTGGTACCTTTTGCCAAGGAGCCGATTGTTACGGCGGATTCAACACGCACAGGCGTCTTTACGTTTCTATCTTGTAGTAGTTGTGAGAGTCTCGGGAGGATGCCTTGTGCAATCACACATTCTTTTTGCTTGTTTGATCCAATCACAGAGTTCTTGATGCAGACGATTGATTGTAGCCATTTCTCGGAGTCAGATGAATACAGATCGTCGATGTAGGAGCGTGTGCTTTCAACATTCTGGAAGATATCGTGAAATATTCAGCATTCAGGTTCTTGAAGGTTATGCAGGGCTTACCATGAACGCCATAAATGGGTACATAACGTCGAGCATATTATATTCAACTAATTATTTCTTATATTTAAAACAATGGAAGTACTTTTGCTATCTGCTCTCTTGAATAATTTAGTCTCTTTTTAAAGTTCTCGGCCTCCGCATACCAATATTTTATTCTTAGATTTTAGCAAATAAATGTCGTCCTATCTATTTTAACTTTGGTAATATAACAATCTTCTTTACCGACCGAGTGCGCGTCAACAAATCTTAAATCTTTCGCTTGTTAAAAAATGCACTCGTTTTCAAACGAATAATGCAACATAAAAACATCAAAGCATCTAAAGAACACCTCGAATTATCAACATATATCAAAAATGTCCATAAACGACTGCGTCTGGACTCAACCACCAATGGGTGGGAAGAAACATGGAAGAAGCACATCAGCGACACGCACATGCTCAAGCAGTACGCTTCGTCTATGGAAAATTTAGCATGTACGCATTGGCAAGATAATCAACGCAAAGAAAACTCCAAAGCCTTATCAAGAATTACTTGGGTGCATAACAAATGCCAACTTTATTTCGCCAGTGGTATGGTTAAAGCCAGGGAACAAGAAGATGCCATTGCCGAGAAATGCTCGTGGCCAACGAATGAACACCTCAAACAATCGCCACACACAAAAGAACATAAACTTACACTATTAGATGTAGGCAGTTGTTATAATCCATTTCAACAATTTCATGAATATGAAGTTGTTGCAATTGATATTGCGCCCAGTAATGACAATGTCTTACAATGTGATTTTTTAAATGTAGACATAGCCTTAGCCATTAATCAAGACTTACAACATGTTCCAATGGGCAAATTACAATTTCATCAAGAAATGTTTGATGTTATTGTATTTAGTTTATTGCTAGACTATTTTCCTAAGCCAGAGTTGCGTTTGCAATGTTGTAAAAACGCTTATAAACTCTTGAAATTTGAGGGATTGTTAATCATTATTAGTCCGGATGCGAAACACGTGGGTGCTAACGCTAAATATATGAAATCCTGGCGGCATATATTAGCTGGTATAGGTTTAAGGAGAATAGTTTATGAAAAATTACCCTACTTACATTGTATGGTATTTAGGAAGAGTACAAATGAGGATGTTGCTAAAAGGTGGGCCACTTTACATTCGGAGGGAGGGAATTTCTTTGACAAAATGTATGTTCCACAGGATTTTAATAACACAGGTACAGAAAACAAATAACTGATATTAAAAAGACCATCTTTATTTTAAAAAAAGATGTTAAGATACGGTTTACTAATAAATGAACACTGCAAGCCATGGAAATTATCTGCAAAAAAGAATATATTTGTTAGAATAATATGCAGTGCAGTATTTTACTACCATTTATATAGTTTGTATAATCAGGTAATAGAATAATAATATCTTCACAACTTTCGGAGATCTTGGTGGTAAAATCATCATTTAGGCCAATATAAAATAAATAATTGAGCTTTCTGAATAAGGACTGTAACATAACAAGTGCAAACATACTAAACAGATATTCATAATAATTACCTTTTGGAATAATTTAAGTGGAACTGCAATAGCCATGAGTAGAGCAGCCTGAAACAAATATCAATAATAATTATTAAATGTTATATGGTAAAAAAGGATGTGCATATAAAATATAAAATCAGTAACAATATAAAAGTATCTTCACAACTTTCGGAGATCTTGGTGGTAAAAATCATCATATAACTTTAAAGGTATTATAAAGATTATTTAAACATAATTACCTTTTGCAATGATTGGAATAGAACTGCAAAAACGGAAAGCCTGAAACAACATAAGAACAAAGAAAAACATATTCATAGGTGATTTTAAATTTTATTTAATTTTAAATATTGATACAAAATTATTCGGCCTTCTTTGCCTTGGGTTTCTTGGCGGCAATAGGCTTCTGAGACCTAAGGACAGCACTAGCCCTGCGTAAAGCAGCCTGTAACAATGAACAATAATTAATATTCCATTCTCTATGGTAAAAAAAATACATGCACATTGGTAATAATCAGTCAGTCTATAAAAATATCTTCACAACTTTCGGAGATCTTGGTGGTAAAACTCATCATTTAAATAAAATAGGGGACCAATAAATAATAAGAAAACCTTACCTTGGTTAAGTCGGTCCTGTACTTATTCTTGTTCATCAACCTCTTCAACTTGAACAAAGACCTCCTTGGTCCACTCTTCATGGTCCTCTTAACAGTGCTCTGCCTGGGCTTCTTCTGTTTGGAGGCCTTCTTATAGATAACGGTGAAACCCTTGTTATCAGGTGCATCAACGATGGCAACCGACTTCTTATGAATCAAACCATTGTATCTGTATGAGTTGAGGTTTGTTAAGTTGTTGGTTTCCTAAAGAACCATTAAAAAGTCAGTTCAAGTACTGCATTTATGGTGTAACTTTGATTAAAAACGTACTTACAGTACTGAAAGGTTTGGAAATATTGCGCTTCTTGAGTAAGAAGGCATTATTATTGCGAATAATACTCCACACCAAATGCGACGACATGATGTTAACCTGTAATATGTGAGGTTAGCCATGTTTGTCGTCGTTTTTGTGATTTATTCAGATAATAAGCCCGTAAAAGAAGTTAATCAATGAAATATGCTTTAATAATGAGTTCATTGATAAGATCGTCTTACTAATTTTGTTTGAAATTGCTGAAATTACAATGGAATTTGCGAATTAAAACAGCGTAAACACTCACCTCACGAACGTATGTAAAGAAAGAAAGATGGCTGGTGTGAAACGGAAACGTGAGCGCTGCGCACCGGAAATCACTAGCGTCCTCACAAGTAGGTTGATGAACCAAGCAAATATTTAGCGACATCTAGCTATATTTTTATAAAATGAAACTAGAAGTTGTTTGATTTTTCGCAATTTTATTCATTTGTTTGAATTTGCGTGTGTTTCTTCAATTATTTCTGGTGTAAAGTGTAATTAACAACAAGTAAGTGTAAAAAATGGACGGATAAGTATAAATGAAATAAGTACAATCCTAAAATCTATTAGAAACCAAGAAACTCATCATCAATAACATTAGTTTCAGGCGATGAGCGACAAAATGGACAATACCCTTTCTGCAAGACTTGCAACTCGAAATCGTCCACGTGAAACGCCTTGAAGCAGTAATCACACATCGTAATCTGCAAATCAGGTAACAAATTTCGATAAAACTGATAACGTAGTGGTGGTGGATGTTTGCTGATCAGCACTGCTGAGCTATCAAGCGCCAATAATTCATTGCGGTTCAAAACAGCCGGCGAAACCTCTTTGTTATCTTCCTGTAAAATGTTCACACTTTATATCTGATCACACAAACAAAGCAAGACACACATACATCATCAAAAGTAATACGCGTTGTAAACGGATCAGTCGGTTGAGCATTACTAGCCCCATCATCGTCTAGTTGCAAAGTCTGTGCATGTTCGTTAATTTCCTGTCGCCATTCATCATGCTCCATCATATCTTTATCGCCCGGAGGTGTTTCAATGAGCCTTACTGCATCAGTATCGCTGATAGTTTCCTCTAATTGAAACTCTACCATAGGTAGAATCTCGAAACTCACATAAGAATGCACAAATTTCTGGCCGCAGTTCACGCAGCGATTGTTTGTCGCCGCGAGCGGGTTATAAGTCGAACACCTGTAACACATAGGGAGCAGGTCTTCGGGATCGCTATAGGAACGTGCACGGGCGGCAATGGTGGCAAGTTCCACTTGTTCCTGGAACTTTTGTGGGATTTTCAACGATTGCATACGGTCCAGCAGTTGCTTGGTGAACTTATTCGCGCCTAGTTTCTTTGCTTGTTTCGATAAACAATACAAGACATTACTAAGAAAAGCAAATTAAGGAAAATTTTTCACACGAAAAATGGTAGGTTTTGTGCTCTTTGTTGAAGGATACAATAGTGAAATGCCTTTCGGCCGATTTTCACTAATTTCCGTCATGAGAAATCTAGAAATGTTAAAAAGTGCTTCGGGCATGAACGACGTGAAAGGCTCCTCGAGATAACGATGTAGCGAGTGATACGCATAGAAAATCCCAGCGAGTCGTTCATTTTCCCTATATTTTACCATCATATCCGCGAAAATTTCCTTACTAAAATTAATGGTTTGAACTATCTATAATTTATCACGAAAACATTAAATAACGAACTTTTCACGGGCGAGTTCCAAGCATTGCTGCCCTAAGATCCAATAATAATACCCCGCATCTTGGAAGCGACACTCATCGACAGCATTCCGCGTCAATTGATGCAACACATGAAACGCTTCATCTAATCTCCCAGCCTTATGAAAAGCCTTTTGTGCTTGCACAAACTTATCGTTTTCTGCAAGCCAATGCGCATAAGGCACATAAACGAGCGCCTTGTGCTGCGGCTGACTTTGCACGATACTGAAAGCTTGCGTCCACTCCTTGGCATTGACATGCAGTGATAAGACAGCTGCCGAATCGCCCAAACGTTTGTAGATTTCCGCCGCGGCATTCGACTGATTCAGGCGCTTCAAATGCTCGGCGATTTCAATCAAAGGACCGCGTTCCGCCTTGTCCAACCGCCGACCCACCTCCACCAGCTGATCGGCTGAGCCTTGCTCCCCCAATATCTCTATAGCTGCCTTACTGTCTCCAATCGAGAGATACATGTCAACGGCTGCTTTATATTCGTTGATGTTCCGTGCCCAGTCGGCCTTTTGCCTTATCAACAGACTGTTATCATTCGCACCGAGGTAATCCTGAGCTTGGTCAAACATTCGCATATCTGTGTACATCGTCAAGGCTTTGTGTTCCTGCCCAGCTTTCTGGTACAGCCGCGCTGCTTCTTTAAACTTTCCGCGATAAGCATAAATATCGCCAATCATGACCTCCCGATTTGTGTCCCCTTTGCGCATGCGGTCCTGCATATCTCGTATGAGCTCTAGGTATCCGTAATCTTGTAGCTTCACAAACGCCAGGCGTGCAATGTCAAAATTTAAAAACTCCAATGCTGCATGAGCCAACTCCTCCCAATCGCCATCGGTGACCCCCAAACAAGCGACTTGGTGAGCCCGTTCAAACATTTTGTTCTCAATGTATTGGTACATGGGTGCACTGAGGGGCAGATCGAGGGTCGTCATCGCGTTTCCGTTCAGGCAGAACACTTTGGACCCGCTTAGACCCACCACGAACCCGGTCATTTTTTGCCGGTGGGCCGGAAAGTCTTCGACTTTAATTGAGAGCATGTTCGGACCACTGAACGCTAACATATCTTCATACTGCGTGTTCCATGCAATGCTATTCGTGTTGGGTTCCTGGTACAGGAGTTCGCTGTCTTTACTGGCAAAAACTTGACACAGCCCAGTCTCGTCAACAACCGCAAGTTTCTGTTTGCGCTGGCTGAGATCAAGGCAACGCACAGACCCCGGGACTGTTACTTTGAGTATGGGGAAAGGGTTGTCCAAATGAACTTCCCAAACCTGTCCGCTTTTGAGACCTAGGATGAGACCCTCCTGTCTAGGAGGTCCTCCGATTATCTTAATGTAGCGTATAGGGGTGTCCAGCAACCATTCGCGTTCCTGCACCCCTTGGAACGTCATACTCTGCAGTTTTCGCTCCAGGCAGACGACTAAATGTTCGCCGCATATTACGAGTAGACTGCAGTCGAGTTTCTGGGTGATTTTCTCTTTGACCCGGTAATGCATATCGTTGGCGTCATTCGAGTAAAGTTCGTAAATCACAACGCGTTCCGGTAGTTGTACAGCCAGACGGTGTTTGTAGATCGCAATTTTTTTGATAAAGTCCCGGCATTTGATGCGCACTTTTTGCTCAGTGAGCAAATGCTGGATGATAACATCAGTCATATTCTCGCGGAAAGCGTAGCGTTCTTTGTACAACCCATGCACGGTGTTAAATACAAGTTGGTAGTAAGCAATGGTCCCGTCTTGGCAGCCTACTGCCATGCTGTTTTCTTCCGGGTGAATGGCGCAACACCACACCCAGGAGTTTTGCTGATCCCCAATCGCACCCAACTTAATACCGTCTTTCGTGTACATGTTGCACGCCTTATTGCTCCCGCAAATCATTATAAACTCGCCTTTCGAAAAGTATTTCACTTTAAGCGCGTCAAAACCAATGTTTCGCTCTTTGCCAATCAGTTTACCACCTAGCGTGTAAAATGTGAGTGTTTTGTTCCAATCAGTGACACACAAAGTGTCCTGGTCATCATTCGAACTACTCCAAGATATTGCCCAGATTGATGGGCTGTTAGGTCGTTCAAACCTCCCTTTCTCTTCCCCTAACTTATTTCTAATCGAGATACTTCCGTTGCCTAAAGCTAAGGCCAAGTATTGGCCGTCATTGGTCCACGAGCACGCATTAATCCTGGCGTTGATTTTGTGCTTCTGGACTGCTTTCTGCTCAGCACTCCAGAAGGCAAAATCGGTAATGGCGCATGAAGCTAACTGATTGGATAACGGATTATAGGCGACGCATTGCACAGCATCGCTGTGACTGTACTTGAGAAGGCCTTCTAACTTATTCGACCAAATGATAACAGTCTTATCGGCACTGCCACTGGCGAACTTTTGCCCGTTTTTGGCATAGTTCACGCAGTAGACAGTGTCTTTATGGCCTTTGAGGGCTTGTACAAGCGAACCGTCAGTTGTATCATATACAAGGACTCGGTTACCACTTGCTACTATCAAGTGGGTGCCATCGGGGTTAAAGCATAGGTCATAGATACTGGATTAGGGGTGAAAGGGTGAATTTGCTCAATTAAATAGACGAGGTATTATAAAAAGAGATTTACCATTGTTCCTGTTTCTCGGAGTCTTGGATTTTGTCTGCCCATTTCGGGATTGATCGCATTTTGCACTTTTGTTACTCAACTTTGATTAAATAGACAAATTTCATGAAAATAATTGATGTTATCAATAATATTTGAAAGAATTTGTTTGTTGCGCGGTTTCCTAGCAACATGCACCTGTTGCAAGCGTTATATCTCTGTTCTGTCAAAATAGAGACCTTGACCGTACGAGTTTAACTTTAGTTGTCAAAAGTGAAGTTAGTTTCATTTACGCCGTCGCTACGCCACGCTTTGTGGCAGATGGTTTTATAAGTTTATACCTAAATTAGACAACAAATCACTGAAAATAGTGAAAAATGGCCAAGTTTGATCTGACCACCCAAATGGGTCAATATCTAGACCGGCATTTGGTGTTCCCTTTGCTAGAGTTCTTATCGGCCAAAGAGGTGCGTGTAAAGCATAGGTTATGTTCGCCTGCGTTATTTCACGAGTATTTTTTGTAGAACTACGATGAGACTGAGCTGCTCAAAGCTAAGCTGGACATTCTTAGCAAAACCAATATGATCGATTACACCATCGATATCAGGAAGCAGCTCTATCCTAAAGATGAAATCCCCGAAACGCTCAAGGCACGTCGTGCGCATGTCGTCTCGCAATTACAAGAATTGCAACAGGAAGTGGAGCCTATCTTGGCTATAATGGGCAACGCTGAAGCTATGAAGAGCATGGAGAACCTGCGTGACTCCAAAGCGTTGATCAACTTCTTATCAAAGGAGTATAATGTAAGTATTCCTTGCAGTAGTACATGCACCATAAATGTAGACAACCCAATATACATATTTTAAAATCCGGTTGCAGTTTGAGATTGGTAAAATTGAAAGTCTTCATAAACTCGCGAAATATCGGTATGAGTGCGGTAATTACTCGGTTTCAACCTCCTATTTGTATTTCTGTATGTTGGTTTTGCCCCAAAACGATAAAAATTATTTGAGCGTACTTTGGGGTAAACTCGCCTCTGAAATTCTCGGCCAAAATTGGGAATCCGCCCTGGAGGACCTTAACAAACTCCGCGAGTATATCGATTCCAGCCCCAACCATTTCGGCGGCAACAACTTGCACTTGTTGCAACAACGCACCTGGCTGATTCACTGGTCGCTTTTCGTCTTCTTCAATCACGCCCAAGGCCGCGAGCTCATCATTGAGATGTTCCTCTACCGCCCGCATTACTTGAACGCTATTCAAACCATGTGTCCGCACATTTTGCGCTATTTGGCAACGGCAGTCATCATCAATCGGGGACGTCGTTCGGCGCTTAAGGACCTCGTCAAAGTGATCCAACAGGAGAGCTACACTTACCGCGACCCTATCACGGAATTCGTCGAGCATTTGTACGTGAATTTCGACTTCGATGGCGCCCGACAAAAATTGCACGAATGTCAAACGGTCGTTTTCAACGATTTCTTCCTGATTTCTTGTCTGGATGAGTTCGTTGAGAATGCGCGTTTGATGATCTTTGAGACTTTCTGTCGGATCCATCAGTGTATCAGTATTGGCATGTTAGCTGAGAAGCTCAACATGAATCCAGACGAAGCTGAATGCTGGATTGTCAATTTGATTCGCAATGCTCGGCTGGATGCGAAGATTGACTCAAAGTTGGGACACGTTGTTATGGGCGCACAACCGTTAAGTCCGTATCAACAACTGATTGAGAAGATCGATTCGCTTTCCGTGCGCTCAGAGACCCTTTGTGGACTGATTGATAGGAAGATTAAGGCGAGGACGGACGTAAGTAACAGGTGGAACAACTAAGTGTGGCACAACTCACGGAGAAGTTTTAATTCTTTTAGAGCCGTTGGGAAATTCCGGAATTTTAACTTGTCTGTGAAGAATTAAACAGTTTCCATGCATATACAAAAAATAACAATAAAACACAACAACATACACTTTTATACAGAAAACTTATTTATTATTATATACAACCCTTGAATCCTTTACAATAAACCTTAAATTAATCCTATTCATCACCCCGGATTGCTCTATATTTATTCAGCTCATTGGGGAAAGTTCTGCTTAATTCTAGCAACATATTTGCTTTGAATTTTCGGTAAGCGTCGATTTTCCCTTTGACTTGCTCATTTTTAGCAAGAGCTTTTTCAATGCAGTCTTTAGTGTAGAGTTGTGGGTTTCTTCCTTGGTCAATGTAACTGAAAATTAAACAACATGTATAAGTATGTAATTTGGTGATCAGTAAGACTTTCAACATTGAACAAGTCTAGCTTATTCCCAGATTAAATCCGTTTGTTGAGAAGCAACAAAACGCGGAACTCTAGCAAAACAATTCCCCTCTATATTCATTTTTAAAGCGCGCCCATAGCATAATGTGTGTTTATTTGTACATATACACACATCTGTGAGAGTATAGTAGTCATATAGTAGCATACTAATACTTACTCAAATACTTCTAAGGGTACGTGCACATCTTGCACTTGTGTCTTCAGCTTGTCGACTTCTTGAAGTCCATGAACAAGTGACTGGCTGCATAGATACATTTAGAATTTAGGGGTAAAAATTGAGTTTTTAACGACTTACAGTTTTTGATTCAATACATTTTGGCTTTGTGGTTGGAAATCGCTCACTATAATGTGTATTTGGCGTACATTTTCCGCAAATAATTCGAGCTGAGCCTCAAGATTCTCTAGCGACGACGCCATTTTATACAAAAGTTTAGGTGTTTTGTGGTTACGGTTTACGCTGTTAGGGTTTAGTTGGAGGGCGCTGTGGTTGGGCTTCTGATCGCCATCTACTTTTGTTGCTAGAAACTACTAACTAGAAATAAAAGAAGTAAAGAATGGTAAAGAAGCAAAAAGAAGCTTGCAAACAAACGTAACGTGTTCATTAGCACGTTTTATTTATTAATTATAATTAAATAGCCGTTAAGGGTTAATAAAATGTCGTCGGAGGCGACTAGTAAAGAAACAGCAGCAGCCAAAGCGCCTATGGTTTACATTTGCGGAGGTAAATATAAAATTGCATATCTTGAGTGTGAGGTTACGACCCGTTGCACGGGTTCGCAAAGTTTCATTTGCAAATGTAAGTCCCAAGGCCAAGTATGAACTTAAATTGTTTGTTTGCCAAAGAATGCCATAATGAAAACGAGATAAGACCGCGTGATCCGATCCGTTGCAGAGAATGTGGTTATCGTATTATGTACAAGAAGCGTACTAAAAGATGTGAGTACTCTACTTACAAATTATAATCTTAATTATTTGAGCAAACAAACATTATTTTGTTGTTTTAATTGTTTACAGTGATCGTCTTCGACGCCAGGTAAAGGGTGCCATCTTGTTTTTCAATATTTTTTTAAATTAATAAATGTTTCTCAAAATTTGTAATAATTGTAAAACAATATAAATTTTCTACATTGAAATAATATTGTTTGATAGATGTAGTAATTGAAGGTAGGGGTAGTTGGGAGGGTAGTAACCTCTCAAACAGGTATCTGAAATATGTACATGTCATGCTGGCAGCTGCATCGATTTGTGCTCCTACGATCGGGAGGTGAAATTGAAGGTCAGTGCGCAAGGGCATAATATTTCGATTTCGAACACTCACACTGTAAGAAAATTCAAGTAACGAGCTCGAAATTCAAGGTCGCTGCCGAGCCAGCGGTTCGAGATCAATAAACAAGAGAACACGCTCGCCTCGCTCGCTCTCGCATAGTCGAACAAGTTGTTTGACGCATATGATTTGCGTGTGCGGAAGTGAGAGGGCAATATGGCAAAAAGACCTCCCTCAACCTCAATCCTTTACTTTTCGAAACACAACGACCTGCCGTGCCACATTGCGGCAGGCGCATCACTTGAAACTCGAAAGCAAACCCAAAAGCGGGGCGAGCGAAAGGCGCATTCGGCCGGCATTCGTTCTTTGTGTGATTTGCAAAATGGTTCCATAACAGTCTAGTAGTTGTCATGGTAACCTGTCGCATTTAAGCAACATTGCATCGTTGCAATTCAAATGTTTCTAAAACTTTGAAAGTGAGTTTGAATTTGGTGGCGTTGCGAGAGCTGTGTGGGAGCGTGCGTCTCGTGCAAAATCCGCGATCCGCACGCAACGCAATACAAACTTTTGTTGGTTTAATTGGCGAGCGCAAGCGCTGTCTCGCGAAACACGTTCGTGTGCGCTTGAGCCGCTAGAGCGGACGAGCGGAGCGAGGCCAGACTTGCCTGGTCGTATAGAAAACGAGTGCCATCGCGCGTAAGATATGGCAAATTAATCGCGACGAACTTGTCTCGTTCAGGTGAAACAGGTGCAAAACGCTCGATCATCTATCGGTGCACGCACTTGTCGTGTTATTAACGTGTGTCAAATGCATTTCAACGAAATATAGGTAAGTGTTCTGCTTGTTTGGCAAGCATTGATATGCGCGGTGTGTGTGGGTTTCTGTTCGGTGAAGATTGTTATGTGTGTTTGTGTGCGAATACGAATGCATAGAGAGAGCTTCAATACATTGTTGTGTTGAGCGTAAAAATCCGGCCCGCCAGCCTTGAATCCTGTTGTCTTAGGACATGGCATGAGTTTCGGCCTGGGTGCAAGGTAATGTCGGCAGTAATCGCATTGCTAGTCGCCTAATTGCATCCATTTGCGCTTTATGGCCAAATTTGCGAAAGTGCTGTGCGTGCTTTTCAGACGAATTATTTAATGCGTAATTGTTCGTCTGACCACGGGCGTGCGTCTTCAACGCTAATTACCTTCTTAACTTTGTCAATTATTAAGGTTTAAAACAAAAGACAAAATTAAACAATGGCCAAACATGCAAAAATTAAATAAAATTGCACAATTTTGTATTATGTAGTATACATATTTGGATGGGTGCTATTCATTATTACGTGGTAATGCTTATCGTAATCTTGGATTTTGTGGGAAAAAATATTTTCATCGTGATTAGAGGCGGCAAAAATTAGGACGGCCTACTGGTTGCCTACTCTGCAAGCAGAAAATTTGCCCACACCGAAAATTCAATTACTTTTCCTGATATCAAATTATCGGAATTGGTATCTCAGTGTGGAGGGAGGGTACTAATAAATGTGTTCCGTTCAATTACTAAGCTAATTATAGTAATGAGTGAATGAACTATTAGTGATATTGTTATCTAATATCAGCGACAAAAGTGTTTATTTTCTGTGACTGTGCACAGATCACGATAATGTCGTTATCAGCAGCAGAAGCTGAAGGGCGGACAATGCAAGCCCCCGGCATTCAGCAAATCCTGCAAACTGATCTCACCACGCTGTTCCATCGGCAAGGTGGTGTCCACGCGCCGCAATCACAGCATTCTACAATTCAAAACAACATACCGCCGCCACTAGGTGAGTACTCGAAGCACCACGTGTATTTCGCGCCAAAACTGAATTCAAACGGAATAAGTACATTAGCGATGATAATGTAAACAAAACAAGGGAATTAGGTCGGCAATACTGTTTTTGTTTATCTGGATCAGTTCGGTTTGGAATATTATCAAATGCGTAGAAAATTCCCGGACGGTGTCACCGTGTCCTCATTTCTAGACCATATAGCATATACGCAATGCTAACCAAACGCTAATGCCTTACGGTAGTGTGGGATATACCATAGGTAAAGTGTATGATACATCCTATACCATCTTAGAGCATTAGCATTCGTTATTGCGCGTTGTTTACATCGGAACATATGTCGGTGATCACATGTTATTAAGTTGTTACGCGTGCGCCCCTGCAGATTGCATGCAACTATTAGCATTAGGCTAGTACTACACTGCTACCAATGCAAGTTTTCTAGTATCCGTAGTTGGTTCCATTGCAAGAGTAGTAGTTTGTGCCATCTGCATTCTCCAACCAATGAAATTTTAGACGAACCAAACCGATACGGGATCGCGTGCCATCGACAGAGATGTAGCATGCGACGTGCGTCGTGGCTTAGTGCGCCGCTATCATCATTAGTAGTGTTAGTACAGTCAGAGAGACCGTACACGGTCGTGCGCGCGGTGACGTCACATCCTAGTTTGCAAATGTCTGCCGTTGTTTCGTGACTGATATAGACAGTTTTAACGGAATTGTGGGGTGTTTTGTGCGTTTTCGTGCTGGTCTCATTGACAGAAAATGTATCCTCAATCAGGGGGGCGTAAGTGCACACTATTTGAAATTTTCTTTCCGCCATATCGGACGAACGATTTTCTTTTGTTTCGCTACGATTGGCATTCCCCGTTGTATATTGCACATACACAAAACGAGGTTGCATCTATTTGTACACTAGGAGCATGCACATACCTAGCTTAGATGTACTATTGGGATTTTGTTTCTTAAGTCTAATATTTAATAGCAAATTAATCTGGGTGTAGCGTAGTCGGAGTTTGTTGGCATTGTTGTTTCGGGCGATTTGTGCAACGAATTTTGTATGCAACGCGTCTATTTTTGGCCTGCTTCACTTAACCTAATAAAATATTCTCTTGTATTTGGTGGCATAGCATTGGAAATAACTTAGGAATTTCGGGTTTTTAATGCGTTGTTTATAAGTTTGTTTGTCAGTTTTGTTTGTTATTGAGGTCGATTTTGTTTTTCTATGCGGAGAAAAGTATGACGTATTTCTAATCATTGCATTTGACGTATGCAAATAGAATAGTTATATTCGCGACTGTCATTTGCATGTGCAAGTGGGAATTTTATGTTTATATTGCAATGATTCACGCTTCCTTGGAGACGCTCTGACGCATTTTAAGCACTAACAAATGAGAATCTATTCCAAATGTCACCATATCCTGGGCAGGCGTATCCAATACTCTTTTATTTTTTTACTAATTCCTAAGGGTTCTTGTTATGGGTATAGGGATCTTCCATTAATCTAATACTAAAGCTTTTTTAATTTCTCATTATTCCGGTTGTTTTTAACACCAAATTTGGTGTTTGGGGAGTATAGTCCGAACTGAAAGGTCGTTGACCTCTGACCTGTCTGCCTCCTGCTTGTCTGCATCCAGTATTGATTTTTCTTTGCACATTCCCGGTATATCGCATCAGGATAGAGGGACCTGTTGCGCAAGCAACATCAACAATAACCTAGTTTAAAACTGTGCTGTCTTTGGCAGAGTCATGGCAGGCAAGCCCTCCAAGACAAAGCGGCAGTCCGACCACACAAACAACGTTTTCGGATCCGCTTTCTTCTGGCGGTGGGACGCCGAGCGGGACGACCAGCACAGCAGTGGCTTTACCTGGAGCAGTGACCCCAGGCGCTTTAACAGCCGCCGAACCTCCACTCTTCCAATGTCCCAGACGGCCCAATTTGGGCCGCGAGGGTCGTCCCATAGGCCTCAAAGCCAATCACTTTCAAATTACCATGCCCCGAGGATTCGTACATCATTACGATGTCAACATTCAACCTGATAAATGTCCCCGAAAAGTGAGTTTTTCCCGCAGATTTGACACCATCCAGGACCAGGGTAAAATTTTCTTGTTCTTTATAGGTTAATAGGGAAATTATAGAGACCATGGTGCATGCTTATACAAAAATTTTCGGCTCTTTGAAGCCCGTATTCGACGGCAGAAGCAATTTGTACACGCGCGACCCACTCCCCATCGGCAACGCCCGCGAAGAACTCGAAGTGACCCTCCCCGGCGAAGGCAAAGACCGTCTTTTCCGTGTTTCCATCAAGTGGGTCGCTCAAGTCTCGCTCTATGGACTTGAAGAAGCGCTCGAAGGCCGCACACGACAAATTCCCTATGAAGCTATCTTGGCCCTTGATGTTGTTATGCGTCACCTCCCATCGATGAGCTACACACCAGTGGGGAGGAGTTTTTTCAGCAGTCCGGAAGGCTATTACCATCCGTTGGGAGGCGGCCGTGAAGTATGGTTTGGTTTCCATCAATCCGTACGTCCTAGTCAATGGAAGATGATGTTGAATATTGATGTGTCCGCGACGGCTTTCTACAAGGCGCAGCCCGTCATCGAGTTTATGTGCGAAGTGCTTGATATACGTGATATTAACGAGCAGCGCAAACCGCTCACGGATTCGCAGCGTGTCAAGTTCACCAAGGAGATCAAAGGCTTGAAGATTGAGATCACCCATTGTGGCACAATGCGTCGCAAGTATCGCGTGTGCAATGTGACGCGTCGCCCGGCACAGATGCAGTCGTTCCCGCTGCAGCTGGACAACGGGCAGACGGTCGAGTGCACGGTGGCGAAATACTTTCTGGACAAGTACAAAATGAAGCTGCGCTATCCGCACCTGCCGTGTTTGCAGGTCGGACAAGAGCACAAACACACGTATCTGCCGCTTGAAGTGTGTAATATTGTGGCCGGACAGCGGTGCATCAAGAAGCTGACGGATATGCAGACGTCAACTATGATCAAAGCGACGGCACGATCGGCGCCGGATCGCGAACGGGAGATCAACAATCTCGTACGCCGGGCGGACTTCAACAACGACGCCTATGTCCAGGAATTCGGCTTGACGATCTCCAATAATATGATGGAAGTGCGTGGAAGGGTGCTGCCCCCTCCCAAGTTGCAATATGGTGGGAGAGTCGCCTCCCTCAGCGGACAGGTGGGCTGGCACGTTAGTTTTCATTTTTGTTTATTATTTTCTAGTTTTAGCTCCATCCATATAGTCTTTGGTTAGGTATTTAACATTATTTATCAGTTCCTATTCGTTAGTAAGTTTTTGGAGATGTTTTTTTCGTTGCTTTCATTAGTTTCTACGTCATTCTTGTGTCGTTTGAAAGGTGTACTAGCGTTTATAATGTTACAGAGCAAGCAACAAGCACTCCCCAATCAGGGAGTGTGGGACATGCGTGGCAAGCAGTTCTTTACGGGTGTTGAAATCCGCGTCTGGGCAATTGCATGTTTCGCTCCTCAGCGCACAGTGCGCGAAGATTCTTTGCGTAATTTTACGCTACAGCTGCAGAAAATCAGCAATGATGCTGGAATGCCCATTATCGGGCAGCCCTGCTTCTGTAAATATGCCTCCGGACCGGATCAGGTGGAGCCGATGTTTAGATACCTGAAGAACACCTTCCAGGCCCTGCAACTCGTTGTGGTCGTCTTGCCTGGCAAGACGCCTGTTTACGCGGAAGTGAAACGTGTTGGTGATACAGTGCTCGGTATGGCGACGCAGTGTGTGCAAGCCAAGAACGTCAACAAGACATCGCCGCAAACCCTGTCGAATCTGTGTCTGAAGATCAACGTCAAGCTTGGCGGCATCAACTCTATTCTGGTGCCGTCAATCAGACCCAAGATCTTCAACGAGCCTGTTATATTCCTGGGCGCTGATGTGACGCATCCGCCAGCTGGCGATAACAAGAAACCATCAATTGCCGCCGTTGTCGGATCAATGGACGCGCATCCGTCGCGGTATGCAGCTACAGTCCGCGTGCAACAACACCGGCAGGAAATCATTCAAGAATTGAGCTCAATGGTCCGGGAATTGTTAATAATGTTCTATAAGGCAACTGGCGGGTACAAACCGCACCGGATTATCCTCTACCGTGACGGTGTATCAGAAGGACAATTCTTGCAACTGTTGCAACATGAATTGGTGGCGATCCGCGAAGCTTGTATCAAACTCGAGACGGATTATCATCCGGGTATTACGTTTATCGTTGTACAGAAACGACATCACACGCGACTTTTCTGTGCGGATAAGAAGGAACAAAGCGGGAAATCGGGGAATATCCCGGCTGGTACGACCGTGGACGTGGGCATCACTCATCCGACAGAGTTCGACTTCTATCTGTGCAGCCATCAAGGTATTCAGGGGACGTCGCGACCATCACATTATCACGTACTGTGGGACGACTCTCATCTGGACTCGGACGAACTCCAATGCTTAACGTATCAACTGTGTCACACGTATGTGCGATGCACGCGCTCGGTGTCGATTCCCGCGCCCGCTTATTACGCTCACTTGGTAGCCTTCCGGGCGAGATATCATCTTGTCGAAAAGGAACACGACAGGTAACTACTACAAACGCTTGATAGGTTAGTGAAATTTGTTATTACTTGAAGTTCTTATTGTTACAGTGGCGAAGGATCTCATCAGTCGGGCTCGTCGGAAGACCGCACGCCAGGCGCTATGGCACGTGCAATCACCGTGCATGCCGACACAAAGAAAGTTATGTATTTCGCCTAAAGGGTGAGATACATTTAATGCGAATTTTTACCAAGAGATACAATTTTAAGTAAAAACATTACACGAAACTAAATGAAAGAAGACAACATATTGAAAGTCCATTACTCTTACTTATGAATATGATATGTATTTTTATTATGATAATTATGGTTTTACTTTCAATGATAGCGATAAGTAACTCAAATACTTAACTTAAGTGCAACAACATTTACATAAATCACAAGTATTGCTGTGTTGCAATCAATTTATTTGCCAAATCCATCAATCAATTAATTTATATTTATCGTACATTTTTAAATTATGCAATATGACGAAACAAATGAATGAGGGTTGCCAATTTCTCACAAATAATATTAATATTAATGATGAATATGATGATTATCTTTATTTAATGTTATCCACATTTTACTTTATTTCTTATGTACTAAGTAGATAGAAAAGTAACTATTACGAAGATATACTTTTTCTAGTTTGATTTGAATTTTTACTTGAATGACGAATAAGTCTCTGTTAATATCGACGTAAACAGAGAACTGAAAGAAAATGAACCTAACAAATCACAAATAATTAGCTAATTATTTAATTATTTAGTGTTAAGAAGATCTCGATTTTCGGCCAACCACACCTGAACGAACTATGAAAAAAACTGATAGCTTTAAATTTCTCAAAAATGACTAATGACGAATTAATTGATCTAAAAAGTTAAATATTTATGCAGCTTTGTGGGTTTTGAATATGGGTGAAATTGCAAAGAAACAAATACAATTAACTACATCTAGTACTAGTCTTCAAATGGACTACATTCCATTCCAAATAAAACCCAATACGAAAACAGACACTAAACTAAACATGTAAACGATGCACAAATACTTTCTAGTCGAAGATTTGTTCAATTCAGAGTTTCAACTTAATCTTCAATCAAATTGTGTAGCTTTGAAAAATGCAATGTGTTGAACTTGAAAAGCTATTAACTCAACTCTTATGTATTATGTATTAATATAATTCTAAAAGGCAAATTTGATCAGTAAACACAAAGAAAGCTTCAACTTATTATTATTAACAAAAACGACAAACTATTATTACTATTACTTTTTATTATTTCTAGTTTGTATCTACATTTATTAATTTTGTTATTCATTTTTATGACCTTACTATATTTGTAGGAAGAATGAGGCAGACAAAAACTTTAAGCAACTAATTATTGCTAATGAAATGCTACATAGAACAGGTGTAAGTTTGCTGTCTATTTGTGTGTATTATCTATTATGTTAGGATTGATAAGAAGCAATTACTGCTTCGATTTTACATTCCGTATCAACCAAACCTATACAAATTACGAAATCACACAACACAAATTATTCAAAATAATTGTACATAAATAAACAAATTACACATTCAAAACTTGTAAAAAGTATTGCTTGTTTTATTCAAAATTTAATCAAACGACAATTATGCTAAATATTAATCTACGATCTATTAATATCTTAGGATTAATAACATTAAACGATGCCGGGATTTAATATTAATTATCTATGTTAATAGTAAGTGTAGCTTGGAGGGGATTAAACTATAGACAAGTTTCACATTTAAATAGATGTTTATTATTTTATTACGTTTAAGATTAGTGGGCTAATGAACGATATTTCAATTTGATGTAAAGTTTTCATTAAGTAACACTTGGAGAATGGACAAATACAAGTGCCATTAACATACAAATGAAACTTTTTAAACAAGCGGAGTATTTAAACAAAAACTAATAAATAATGTCTCAAATTAAAATTAATTGCAATTCGAATAAGGAAAGAAAATAGATGAACTAAAGAAGAAAGCAACCAAAACCAAACATGAAACAATGCAAATGCTAAATTAATTATTGATATTCAGCGTACGCGTGTGGCAAGCCGTATTTATTGAATTTACAATTATTACAAGTTTTCAATTAATAGTTTTTAGGGTTTGTAGGATTTGCTATACTTTTATTATTGTTATTGATATCATGCATTCATTACAAATTGCAAATTGTTTGCGTTGTGCGCTATTTTTGTATATTTTAAGTTTAAGTGCAACTTAAACTGTTATCAGTTCAACATTCATATCATTAATTATTGATAATTTATTATATAATACGCTAATACTTAGAAAAACCGATATCCTTTAATTATTTCGTTCAAACTTAGCTTTTAATGAATCGTAACTTTGCAAGCACATTCTTTTCCAAACATTAAATCTTTTTAAACAATGTTTGAAAACGCAGGAAACAAATATTGAAATATTTATAAGATAGTTGCGTTAATTTCATTTATTGTGTATGAATAATGTGTTGGTTTAAGTATAAAGTCAAATATAACTTATATAAAATTATATTTCTACTTTTTTTTCTTATGTTTATAAGATCCTCTGTGGTACCGGGTCTTCAATGATTTAGGACTCGTTAATAAGGGTGAAATTATTTTTTTTGTACATTTGGTTGCTTACTGGGTCCCAAGGCATTTTAACCTCACTTTTCCGTGTGTATTTTCAGCTATTTTTCTCGAAAAACCAGTAACAACAAACATTTAAAATGAGATCAACAAATATATTTAAGTTTTCAACAATTCGGCGATTAGTAAGTACTTAAGATATTCAAAATGTATTTTAACATATTTTGTGCACGTGCAGTACTCATCGACAGTAAAACCAAAAGTATTGCCAAGTGCTGAAGTCCTTCAAAGTATTGAGCAAGAAGTCTACAAACCTAGAAAGCATCCTGGAATAAGCAGCATTAAAACAGTCTCAGTTCCTGATACGCTAATACAATCTATAGAAAATGTTCTTGCAGGTCATTACAAGCTGCTGCCTTTACTTTTCTGTGGCTTTATGCCTTTACTGTTTTTTTTTATTAATAGATTTTCCTGTCAAGGCAATTCTTGTTGAAGGCGAGAAACTCTCAAGACACCTGAGAAATAAAGTGCCACCTATGGAACCTCAGCAAATTCAGGAACTAAAAGATAAGTTTTATTCACAAATATTAAAAAAAGAGCAAAAGTTACTTGCACAGCAAGAAAAAACTGAAACACCGGAACACTTTGAGCAAAGTATCAAAGATAAAGTCATCGATAGGCTCAAAAAGAAAGTTTATAACTGGACACCTATGACTTATGATGCTTTTAGTTGTCTCGTTTATTTAATGGCGCGGTTTCCGGCCGAGTATGCCGTTTTAGTCAAAGTTTTCTCTGAACTCAAACGCGATAAAGAATTCCATCCGAAAAGTATGTTCGATTTCGGTTCTGGAACAGGTACAGCAATGTGGGCCTGCAATTTGCATTATAACAATGTCTTTGAATATTTTAATGTTGACACTTCTTCCTTTATGAATGACTTATCACTTTTGTTACTGCAAGGCGGCAGGACTAACAAGGAAGCTTTACTTAAGGGTGTCTTTTATCGACAATTTGTACCGGCAAAAAACGTAATATTTAATGAAAAAAAAAATAAGTAGCCGATTATAATGTTGTTAACTTGTAGAATTTGTATGACATTGTTGTTAGCGCTTACTCTTTGTTAGAGTTGCCTTCATTTGAAGCGCGTATGGAAAATATTTTGAGACTGTGGAACAAGACAGGTCGTTACTTAATAATTGTAGAGCAAGGGACGAACGCAGGGTTTCGTGTTATTAACGAGGCGCGCGATTATTTGTTGCAAATTTCCAATGAACATAATCAAGGACATGTTTTTAGTCCCGTAAGTAAGAGTAGGAAAATTGTGTAACAGGTTTCGACACTTTTAAAATTGATTTTAGTGTCCGCATGATTTAAATTGTCCACGTTTTCTCCACGATAACACGCCTTGCAATTTTCAAGTCACCTACCAAACAATGCCAATCGGTGCCCGTTCAGACATTAGAAAAGAATTGTATTCGTACGTGATAATGCGCAAAGGCAATTATTCTAAAATATTTTTTAATTCAACAAGTATAAACGATACACATTTTAGGACCACGACTTACTATTCCTCACAGTGAGGAGGATTGGCCTCGTGTTGTACGCGAAACGCTAGTCCGTTCGAAACACTGCATTTGTCGTGTTTGCACTAAACACGGCGACTTACAAGAAGTCATATTTTCTACCTCCAAACACGGCAAGTAAGTTTTCTAGTTGATTCCGAAATTTTTAGTTTGTTTATGTTTTTGTTTGTCTTCCCGTCCTCATCTAGGCCGATTTATCATTGTGCACGTGCAACCAAATGGGGCGACCGACTACCCATTGAGATTGAACAACCGAATAATGCTACTATTGAAGAAACCACAGAAGAAACTTGATGATAAATACAAAGTTGTAATATTTTAGTATGTTGTTATAATAAAGCATACATGCAGTGCAAACATGTACAACTGTTTTGTTTACATAATTTTCATAATTTATTTTCATTTTAGAGCCAAGAAGTTTTAGTGATAACAAGTTGAAAATTGAATCATATCCGTTTTGAAGGATGCTCTTTCCATCTAAACTATTTTCAGAATTTTAGCATTCTCCGAAGTACGCCAACTGATAATAAGCACGTAATCAGCTGATTTAACTCTTTAGTAAAGCCATATTGCTATTTATAAGGATTTATAAAGTAATTTAAAGAATTGGAAGTTATTTTTTAAATAATAATAAAACCTTAAGTATTGAAAAATTGATTACCATTAAAATGGTTTTATATAAATTTAGTGTTATTTTTTAATTTATATAATTAATTTCTTTGAAT
>JARJDT010000959.1:0-10547 GCA_030264655.1 Leptusa sp. GC000079
AATATTATAGAAAGAAAGATCATATCCGTTAAGCTAGCCTAGATTTATTTCAGATTTTTAGTTTCATTAGTACGCCCAGAATTTTAAGTGAACACTTAAAGATGCACACCCTGTATACGACCACGAAGTAATTAAGAGAAAATTGATGATAATATAATGTAGACATTTTCTTGCGCCAATTGTTGGTTACGTTTTGGCATGACAATGCTGTTTGTGTTACTGGTTAATTTTTTTGGCTCAGAGATCGTATGTAAATATCCAAAACTTACATTTATTTGACCATAATATTTAACCATGACCAAAGCAGCCGTGATGTCATCATTTCCCATAAGAATTTGGTTGGCTAATAATTAAATTAACCAATCAGTTACCAAACGACACAAGAAATTGTCTTTAAACATACTAAATTTTCCTCAAGAATAAGTTGTGCTTTGTTCCCAATTGAGGAGTTGAGTCTACAATTTTCCTGTTCTGGTCTGTGATGTATTTTGTATTTAATTGTCAATAGCAACATTATGTTTGACTTAAATTGGTTTAAATTCAGAGAAGTATAAAAGTTGCCTATAAGGTACAGTTTAGTTTTGTGACATCTTGAACACTCAACGTTGTTGGTGCACATACAGTCGGAAAAACTAGGAAGAAACTTCAATTGAGCTCTTATTCTTCTCTAGTTGGTACTTCTCTCGACGGTTTGACGGTTGTTAGCATGAACGGTTTGCAAATTGTTGTTATTCCCTCTTCGCTCGAATTCGGTCCAGTTGAAAATGATGGGAATGTCGATTCGCATGCACATTCGCATTTGACGCATTGCAATTTCCAATTGTGAGCGAAAAGAAAGCGAGGGCGCAAAACTTTGAAAAGTCAAACAATAAAATAACCACCCGATCCTATAAAAGTTGCGAATGTAGAATCGTAACTGCTGGCGTGTTCGCATCCGCATACAATACCTACACACGCATCATACATTAGTTATTCATGCATCTTTCACGGGGGCCCATTTCCACCAACGATTTTTACTCTTTTCCTTTCGTTTTCCCGGCTCGGGTTTTTCACAGTTCTTTTTTGCAAGTAGTATAAGTATTTCGTCTTCAGGATGCTCACAGGGTCTTGTATTCAAAGTGATAAAGTGTTGAACAATTATAACTTGCAATTGTCGAAACACCTAGTGGAAATGTTGCCCGAGAAGAATGCCTTACTTGTTACTGCAATGCATATCAACATTGTGTCCAACGTCGTTTTTGAGACTGAAACGCTTTGAATACATATGCTTTGCAGGCCGTGCTACTTTTATACTATTCTTTTATTCCCGTCGACGCAGGACTGCAGGGCCTGTGGAAGTTGGCTGCCTGAAAGCTGAAAGTGAGTTTTCACAACTGTTCCAACTGCTTACCGATTCAAACAACCACAACGCGATGTGGGAACGACGGTTCGCGCATACTTTCTTTGTGAGTTGCGTTCTCCGGTTCTGCTTCTACTTATATTCACGATTCATAATCACCCCATCTTTAGCGAGCAACGCACATCTAACGTTCGCAATTCTTATTTACTTATCTACCTACCTACCTACTTACTAACCGCACATTTCGTGTCTTTGTCAACGTGGTTTTTTCTCGCAGGATTTTTCAACTTCTTTTCTTTTAAAATTCCTTACGTTTACCTGGCCTACTCACATTTACGTAACAAGCCAAGGCATGGTCTTACTTCTACTTCTTTAGAGACAGGACGAAAGCAAGAAAGGCACTTACGGTGACTTTCCTGGAAAGTTTACTCCTATTTGAATTTTAAGCATCTGTGTCTTGTGTTTTCTACAGGACGTTGATGTATTTTTCCTTTGCAATATTGTTTTGAAAATCGCGTGTATCCTGCTTTTTTGTGAAAAAAAATCTTTTTGGTAGATGTAATTTTAATTATCTGGATATGTGAACATGTTTCTGGATTGTAGTACATTATATTTCTAATCATAAGTCGTGAGTTTCCTGAAACCGCCCTTAAAATGAAGTACTGGAAATGTAAATTTCTTTTTACCGGTGAGCGTAAGATGAGACATATGCGCCTTGTGCCTTATATTTTATTCCTCGTTTGGGCGACGTATTATTTTTCGCCAGCGCCAGCCGTTTTTCTTTTCTGTTTCTCTTATTTTTTTTTCTTTTTTGGTGAAATACAATTTGCGCTAAAAGTAAAGAATAAAAATTCGGTTTTTGGTGTCTCCGTCCACGACAAGCAAGCAACGAGAACATCTATCTACGCTTACGTGTTCATCTTGCTTTTGTATGACTTAGCGAAATAACTGCAAAAATCTCGAATGAGACGAGGAAAAATGAAAACGATAAAATAAAAAGTACCAGATGGAAACGTCTTAGGTATTAGCTTGTGGAAAACTCTTATGTTCTTACGCATATATTGAACAACAGGCAGGACTTTCAGTCAGAGGGTAAAATAAAAACCTCTGACACAAACGATATGTACATTGCCTTTTCGGTTATTTTATCATGTTGTTTTTTCGGTGTGTACATAAGAGTAAGTGTACAATTTTGGGGTCTTTTTCTTTGAATATTGCATTGGCAAATACACAAATATATTTTGACATTTAGATTTATACGAGTGTAATGCCTATAATACGTTTGCGGAAAAATAATAAATAAAAAAATTGAGCGTTACCTTTTCAGTTCATAAGTTAAAACAATAGAAGCAAACATTTCAACCATTTTATTAAACAATAATCAATGTAATGAATACTTTATCATCATTCTTATTAAATGGAAAAGAAGGAGAAGCCATGAATGATAGACATTACTAATGAGTAATGAGCCTCTACAATACATTGTCAATTCTCGTACTCGAGTTGTATCTTTATTGCTCTATTTCCAATTCATTCGAAGCCAACATGTATGTGTTACTTTCATTTGCTCCTCGTGGTGGCAAATTTGAGGAGTTCGAAACTATACGGTGGATTGTGAAAGGACATAAAGAAAATCGACATAATGTGAAGCGAATCGAACAATCACGCGATCCAAACATTATTATTGAATCTATCAAACTGTGTAATATTATAGTTTACTCTTGAGTCTGATGTATAACCAGCATAACAACCCCTTCATATGTCTGGCTGCGTTGATGTCTTTGTATTTATAATTTAAATATTTAATTATAATTGAAACTTGAAGCGTGTTTTATTATACTGATGTAATGTGCTTGTATTCCGAATGCAAATGAAGAAAACGTACACCACACACAATACAAATGCAATTCAAAAGAAGGATCTGACTATTGTTACTTTTCTTATAAATCTAATCTGTTGCATTATTATATCAGTTTTCTTCATTTTATTGGCATAATTGGTAACTAACTAACATCAGTCTTGACAAATTGAAATATGCATTTCAAGCGCATGCAACAACTTATTGTTGACGAAAGTGATGCTTTTTGTGAATTTAATTTTTTCTTGAAAATTTTCAATTTTTCTATTTCTCTATTTTTTCTATTTTTATTTGCAGAGAGGAAGCGACGAATTACTGTCGCAGTCGAACGTGTCTGTGATGGCTCCGTCGGCCCCCCATACGGACAACAATAATCAGGAAAGCGCCAAAAAGGTAATGTACGCTTATAAAAAAAATCGAAAATTGGGACCAGAGACTGCTCGTCTCATTGCTTTTAATTGTTCTCTACTTGACTTAAATCTTGAAGCCATTTTGGCTGCTTAATGTCTTAACCACACTTGAACCATTTTTGTTTTATGCGTATTTATCACGTTCGATTTAATGTTGTTGCTCATTATATCCACCTATTGCTTTTTCTCTCTTTTTGGTCATACATTTTAAACGGTATGAACAATATATTTCCTGACTTGTAACGACTCTTCAGCTTGTAACTTCTCTTCGTCGATCGTCGTCGCTCGCCATTTAGTCGAGAAGTTGCACACTCTTCCACAAGCACGAACAGAGAGCCGGAAAACGGGAACACGTATAGAAACTTAGAGACTAGGGTGCTGAGAACACTGGCAAATGAAAAACCGTTGAAAAACGAAGCGAGAAAAACGCAACTCACACCAGAAGCAGTAAGAGTACAGCAAAAAAAGTGTGCGCGCAGTTTAAATATTTAATGAGGCCATTTTGATTACACTTTCCTCCCTCTTATATTCATCATTCCATCATTCCCCTTACCTTCATTTCGCTGCTTTCTGGAACGCTCGTACGCTGTTGAGCATCATACTCATATTCTTTTTCTCTATTTTCAGTTTGAATTATTTTTGTTTGCAATATTTTTATTCCTTATTACTAAGCAATAGGTAGTGTTCTGAGTATATTTATTTAATATAGCATAAGGGGTACATGAGTTCAAGAATAACATTTTAATTTAGCAAATACTTACAGTTGACGACTGCTTTGAATACTAAAGATCGTTTGTGTGGTTTGCAGTTTGGTGGAACGCGAATGGCGAGTGCTTTGACTAGATTGAAAACGCATTTCATGATGATAGCAATATTATGTTTAGCGATGGAAAACTTTTCTTTTTATAATCCAATATAAACGTTATTGTGCAGTTTTATAAAGAATGCAGTCGTAACCCGCGTTTGCAATATGTGACAATATCAAAATTTTCATCGACGGCGATCGTTAATTCTTTACCATAACGCGACCAGATGGTGTGTGTGATAGTTTCTTTACGCTCATGGAGTCTCTAAAACGTTGCAAGCATAACAATATTAATATCTACACAAACTGATATTACTGATATACAGAGTCCACTATTTTTTAAGTGCAGTCCAGATTGTTAAAAAGTTTCAACAATAGTTGTATGAGATAGTGTATGAGATATAATTATATTTCTTTCACAGCGTCATAGATGCTTGATGCGATAACAGAAACTTTAGAAAACTTTTAATCGTTTCATCGTGTCTCAACGACAATGGAAAATTGAAAATAAATAATGAAAAAGCCGATGCGAATTTAATGTCCATAAACTTTTACCATTTTTAGTTCAAGTGCTAAAGAGCTATTTCTCACAATCTCGCAAATTGATTTCACTTATATTTATACGCAAATATTGTCATTTTGTATACTACACGCAGTTTTCGTTTTAAATTGTCCTTCTAACAATGTTGCATTCACTTTCCATCAGCTGCACTTCTATTTGCAAACAATCAGAATTTAAACTTCTTAATAGAGTTCCAATGTCTGATGCGCTGATGTTGATGCCATCTTATTCTGTTCAAAGAATCCTTCAAGGAAGTTTTAATATCTGCACACAATATAAACCACAATACGCAATACAATAGGCTCCCACAACCACAACTTACGAATGAATAACAAACCAACAAGAATGTTAAGAATCAAAGAATCAACTCATTTGTTCATAACGTCCAGCATCATTGAACGCTTCTTGCAAAACTTGGAGAAAACTTTCGGACGTTTCGCTCTTGTTCAGCGACTTAATGAAAAGAAATGATAAGATGATAAGAAGAAAGTTTATCCTGCACGATTATGTCTTTGATTAAACTCGCAAAAAGCACGCAATATTTTCTCGTTAATGTTGTGTCGTTTAATGTTTTGTTCTCGTTTCATTTTTGCTTTCGCTTGAAAAGTGCGCTCGGTGCTCGGAAAAGTTTGAGGCGTTCGTCAGTAATCAATGTGCCAGCGCCAGTCATTCGCAGTTCGCGCTACCCCCTTAACTCGGTATTGTCTTTACTTTTGTGTTGCTGGTTGGCAATAGCTGGCAATGTAGAATGAACGCGGGAGGCTAAACTGCTTGTGTCTGCTTGCTTCAAAGGATTTAAGGAAGCGCACGTTAGCGGCACACCGTAAGGGGTTACACATTGAATATAATACCCAACGGCATTGTTTCTTCTTTCCATTATTTCACAACATCCTAATATTGTGTATAGCGTGCGAGCGGTTACAATATATATTTTACCTTTATTACGGGTAATTAATATCGTGTTCTTTATGATCTTCGTTATAAATGAGGATGAAGCAACGCGGAGCATTCTCGTTGTGCCGTGGCATGTGTGCCTGTGCAGTGTGCGCTGATGATGTTCCTGCTTCATGAATGCGATTTTTCTCTCCGCAGGTATCCCAAGCATCCTTATCCTTATAACTGGTGTTTTTATTTTTGCAACTTTTACTTTAAAAGCAAATATTTTGAAACATTGTGTATGTGTTAGTTAAACATATAACGATAACATTTATAACTTTCTTTACTGTTACGAGACGTTGCAAATTGAAAATCTTAAAAATCTAATAAAAGGCGCTCGTCATTATTAGCCCTCCTTAACTTGAAAAATCATTATTAAAACGACGTTACGAACCTATCCATTCCAACGACGTAACGAATTTTAAAAGTTTTCTAATATCTAAAACGAACAACGATGTTGATGATGATGTTTTGTTATCGCTTAACGTATATCGCGCGCATTCAAAAGTTTTAAGTTTTCGCTTATACGTTTATGTATAGGTAATAAAGTTATACTTGTTTGGAAATGCAAAGAAAAAGCGGAAGCTTCAGGAAAACCGGGAGGGGAAAACTTAAAATTAAATTATTGACCAATATTAGCTATACATATTGAAGGAGGAGATGGGAGCGCGTTTGACTTTTGAATGCAAATACCAAATACACGTGTTTGGTGCTTGTTGCGTTTGATTTTTGAGTTTTCGCTGAATTTGTTCCAGGGCAAGGGTTGCTTAGGTTGATTGAATGTGTAGGAATACACTTAATACAGGAATATACCTATAGTCGTTGATGATGCTTTTGATCTGCGCGTAGTTTATTGCCTTTGAAAATGGTACTGAAATTTATAAAGCTAGGCGCTCTTTATAAAGTGAGAGGAAAGAGGAAATGTTTACCCTTCAGGGCAACCAAAATTAATTAAACTTGGTAATTAATATAGGTACGTGGTACTTGATTTGTAGACGCATCGCATACACCGAAAGTCAATCTGCTAATGATGCGAATGCGAAGTATACTTGCCGTTGCCAGTTATTTATTAAAATGTCCAATGTTTATGTTTACGTGTGCGAAGGCGGGAACGCGAACCTGGCGAATGCGAGTTGTTAATGTTAAAATCTTTATTTAAATTTCAGGTGAAACTCGAACAAAACGTTGGCAAACCGTCGCGCGTTATTCACATTCGTAACATACCAAACGATGTCACCGAAGCCGAAATCATACACTTGGGTATCCCTTTTGGGCGCGTCACCAACGTGCTCGTGCTCAAGGGCAAAAATCAAGCATTCTTGGAGATGGGCGACGAGACGTCTGCCACAACGATGGTGAACTACTTCAGCAGTTGCATGGCGCAATTGCGGGGCCGTGCTGTCTACGTGCAGTATTCAAATCACAAAGAACTGAAGACCGACCAAACTCATTCAAATGCAGTAAGTTATGTTTTATACTACTATACCACAGACTATACTACAATACCCGATGTAATTTAAGTAGTGCCCCATCCGAAATTGCTAACACTCTGTTGATCGCTATGAATTTATTAATTTTAGTGAATGCATTCATTCGTTATTCAAGCATAAAAGATATTATGCAAATTGATTGAAATCCACATAATTTGATATGCGATATTTTGGAAATTGTGGCCAAAGGAAATCGTTATTCCAATCAAATTTTATCATATTATTGAAAAAATGTTAGGCTTCTATAACTAAATAATGCATAGAGCTTGATGTAATATTAAAAAAACCTATCGGTCGCGTATTCAATTTGGAAATGGAAAATAGAAACAATTTTCAAATGCCTTTTATGATGAAATAGGACAAGCACTCTGATTGGTGGCAGCCAGTACTGCACACTGCAGTGCCAGTCAATATGACAATCATTTATTTTATTTATTCGTTAAAACAACTTTTGCGTATATATTGAATGTTTAATAACGTCAATCAAGTATCATTCATTGGTTGGTCAAGCTTGAGCTTGCGACAGTGCCTTTTTCAAACACTCTGAAGGATGATTTTAAATGCAAATTGGTATGAAAAACTGTAAAAGTGCATATTGTGTAACTTGGCGTGCATTATTAAAGTCAATTTACTTAACTCTATATTTTTATTTGGACCGGCACTTGTTTGAAAACTAGAGGGTTGGGCAACCACATTTCCTTTTATTGTGATTAAAAATTGCACTGCGTTGCTTTCTGTGCGCATTTACCTATCTTCCGACTGTCGATGAAAATGAGAAAATATGGGCAAAATTTTTATTTTAATTGATTTATACTTGCATTTTCCAATTCCAATTCGCTGGGTGCGCACATAGTTGAAACGTTTATTTTCATATTACTCAACTGACCTTATTTTCCTCCCAACTTTCAAGTACCATTAAGCACTTAACTTCAATACTAAATTTAAATATTCTTACCTGTTGGTTGCCGGGGAAGCTTTATTAATACGCCACAAGGATTTTCTTTAATGAATTATCTGCCAGCCTGATGCCTAGTTATGTTGCACTGTTATTTCTCATCAGTTGCAGCGGTGCTTTTTTAGTTTTTCCTTTTTAAGTGCCTACTATTTATGACTAACTGCGTCATACGCAGAGCGCTGAGTCTGATTATGATAAAAAATTGAATTTATTGCCTGTTTTTAGATATTAGACATAATTAGAGAAGTAATTTTTGCTTTGTCGAATATACAGGTTGTTATGGACTGGAGCAGATATGTTTTGGACTTTGAGGAAAAGCTTATATTTGTTATTGTCAATTCAAATTTTCTACCCCGAAATCGTGAACACTCTGTAGTTGTAGATATGCAAAGCGAAGAGCGACGACACAATTGAAACATTGCAAATACAGTATAACAGTAAACAACAGGTTTTAATTAACATCTTGAAAAACAATAACGCTCACAATTGCACAGCTGATGCATTCTGTTTCCTGCTCCATACGCAGTTTATGCCGTTATTGTTTGCGTTTGTAATCTTTGTTTTGCATTAGCATTCGTATTCGTATATTCATTTAGACTTTATTTGTTTGGCGTTTCGGTTTTTATATGCTCGCATCATGCATAAACTGAGCGTGCATACGAAGAGTTTTTTTCATGATTCATGAATATAAGGAGGGCACTTAACAATTGCAATACGTAATAATCATCGCGACTTGGCGAGATGACAACACTATTATTTTTGGCACGATTAACATGGTAATTTTCCCTCAAAAATTCTTCCACTTTGCGTTAGTTGTTTGGTTGGTTGGCGGAGTAATTAGCGTCTCGTTTTTCCATTTTCTCTCGTCGTACGCCCGCATCTCCTATTTCATCTCCGCCGACTCATTGTTTCATTTCCACTCGTTTTCTTTTTCATTTTATCCTTGTGCTACTTGCATGGAATGCGCCTTGTGCTCGCTGCTCGCCGCTCGCGTCTTCCGTGTGTCCGTTCGTCCTTTTTGAGGGCAACGTCTATTATACTCTCAGTCCATTATATTATTGCAGGCAAAGTGTTAGTGCCAGAATAAATGATATTTCATTTTCATTGTTGAAGAAACAAGCGCGCTCGCGAAATTATCCTCCCGGAAACATATGCCAACCACCGCACGCCACCACTGTCTGACGCGGCGGCGTAAATGTCGA
Source organism: Leptusa sp. GC000079 (assembly GCA_030264655.1). Taxonomy (NCBI): domain Eukaryota; kingdom Metazoa; phylum Arthropoda; class Insecta; order Coleoptera; family Staphylinidae; genus Leptusa; species Leptusa sp. GC000079. The sequence continues at coordinate 9,558 of JARJDT010000959.1, forward strand.
AATAAAAATCACGACAATTAGCGTTTTTCTTCACTTACTTTTTCTCTGCGGTGCGTTTTTTTTTTACTTTTCATAAGACAGTGTGAAATTGTCGACAAGCAAATGGAAAAAGTGTCTGCTGACCCGGAAAAGCGCCCCGGCATAGCACGTAACAACCACAGACGCAGAACGGCGTAATAAAAAACTTGGCAGCATAACCGAAGAAGATTTATTTTAATCACCGACCACCAACCACCGGTGCAGGGTCTTCCACGGTGTCTTTCTTTATCGCACATTTGCCGTTGTTGTCAGAGTTTTCATTGTTTTCACAACTCAATCGCAAAATAATGTATCTTCACTTAACTTTTTTGCGGCATGCCTTGTTTGGATTATAATTATTATCGTTATTTGTGGCGATGCGGAAATATAAATTTCTCTTAACGTAAAAACGAGGGAGTTTTTTTGGACAAATCCTTTCTCATCCTCATCAGAGGCTTTTTTGTTTTTCACTCGCACTTTCAGTATGTCCTGGTGGTGTTCATTATTTTTTTCTGTCGCAAACACTGAATATTTCGTTGCGTAGTCCTGTGTTGTAGGTTGCAGGTATATTGAACGAGTGTGGCTCGGAAGGATGATTAAAGCGATATTAAAATTTGAATTAAAATTCAATTTGTTGCGACGCTATATAAATTTCTACGCGCATCTACATCAAGGTGTGTTTTCCATTAAAAGAGTGCAAAACAGAATAATCCTACCGATTTTGCCGGGCTTTGCATTTTCGGTTTACATTAGGGATGGCATCAGGGGTCCTCCAAATACTGGATGTTGCTCTAAAACCTGACCATCAAAAGGACGTTTATAAAAACATCAAAATATCAAATTTTCAGTCGTATATTATTAAATCAAGTAACAAAACGCGACTTTTTCAATTTTTTTCGTTATTATTTTACATTTACATTAAGCATATGCGTCGTATGTGCATATTAGTACGGTATTGATAGACATTAACAT
>JARJDT010000961.1:0-11783 GCA_030264655.1 Leptusa sp. GC000079
TTCAGCATTTAAAATTATGAACATAATAAAAATTCCCAACTTGAATTTTAATAGACATACAATTTCATCAAACCATTAAAATTATGTACATAAAATTAAATCAAGAATAGACCTTATTTCATTTAACTTATGTAAATTTTATCAATTAATATGGAGCGTTTATAGCAGTTATAAAATAGGATCTAATGCCAAAGGGTAGTTTTATTAGCCGCGTGACCCAAGAATACGGCTGCAATGAGTCGTGCACAGAGATTGCGACGCAATTCATGCACTGGTTCCACAAACTCATCCTCTGCTATGACGCGGCGCACTCGTGGTTCGATATATCGACGAACGGCCTCCTGCAGTATAAGGAATGCGACGGTGACCCGCTCCAACACTGGAAAACCGAGGGCTACGGCCACTTTTTCGACACCCTGATGGGGAAACACGCCACAGAGCTTCACAAACAAATCATATTGTTGAACAAATGCGTGAAGACAATCGTGTGGAACACACAGACGGTTATTCACTGCGTGGACGGCAGTTTCTACAATGCCGACCATGTCATCATGACGGCTTCCTTGGGTGTGCTTAAAGAACGCCACCAGAACATGTTTATACCCGCGCTGCCGGCGTTTAAAGCGACTGCGATAGCCGCGCACGGCTTCGGCCTCGTCAATAAAATCATGCTCAAGTTTGCCGAAAAGTGGTGGACGGATGAGACGTGTTTCTGTTTCCTGTGGAAGGACGTTGACAGGTTTAATCTGCTCAACGAGATGCCGTTTGGTCCGATGACGGATGGCCGGTCGTGGCTGGAGGATATTAATGGGTTCTATGTGATTGACAGCGACCCGACTGTGTTGATGGGGTGGTTGTTGGGAGATTTTGCGCGTGATGCGGAGGCGCTCAGCGATGCGGACGTCGAAAAGGGTTGTTTGTTTCTGTTGGATAAGTTTCTAGGTGATTCGTATGTGATTCCCAAACCGGAAAGTGTCTTAATGTAGGTTTCCTTGATGTTTTTTTTTTTTTTTTGAAACGTTTAATGTGTTTGGTAATAGTTCTCGGTGGTATTCGAACCCGAATTTTCGTGGTTCATACTCGTATCGTAGCATCGAGTGCGAGAAACAAGCGGCGACGAATGCGCATTTGGCTGAGCCGCTTCTTGCAGGTGGCAAGAAGCCAGTGATTCAGTTTGCTGGCGAAGCGACGCATCCGTACTACTATTCGACTGTGCATGGTGCTGTTGAGAGTGGTTATCGCGAAGCTGAACGAATTATTTCTTACTATAAGTATATATTTTGTATTTTATTTTCTTTGTGTTTTACGTTTTCCTCATTGTTTTTGTTCTTGTTTCAGCAACAGACGTCTTAAAACTACGGATTGTGGACACAATGGACTTAAATTGCTATCAAAAATCTAATTGTTGTGCTATCTTTCTAGATATTTGCCGCATTTTGCTTTGTTAGACTTGTTTTTCCTTGAAAATGTTCATAAAAACTTTTTACTACAAATAATTCGAAAAATTGCCGTTTTTTGTATTAATCATAAATTCGGCGAAGACCATTAACCGAATGGTAACCATTATGTAACCAAAGACAACGAAAATCCCTTAATTTCAGTAGCTAGCCCGTTATAACTATAATGGCAACACAGCGAGCATTTTCCCGCTAAAAACCGTTACAGGCCGATACAAAACCTAACCGTCTTTTGATCTCGCGTGTTCTTGCATTATTTATTGGTAAATCCGTCGATTAAACAACAACAATAGAATGGAAGCGCAGAGATCGCGTTCGCGGTCACCCCGCACGCCCACAGCGCCCAAAGACTTATCAACAAACATTCTGCGAGCGATCGACCAACGCAAAATCCTCACTGCAACAAGCCGCAAGCGTCTCATCGCCGATTTTGTCGAAGATGGCCAACTGCCCGACTCACCACGTTCACCACACGCGAATATAAGCAGACGGACCCTGCTGCGCAACAACGCCGAAGCCGAAATCCTCAAGAGTGAGTACGTCTACATTAACCAACTCGAAACCATCAAGACATACTTCATGGAACCCATTCAACAGCGACAATTATTATCAGCCGACAACTTCGAACGCGTCTTCGGACAAATTAACTCCATTTATGCCGTGCACCACGCACTCTTAAAAGAACTATGCAAAGATTTAATGGTAGTAACTACGGCGTTCGCCATAATGGCGCCATATTTCAAGCTGTATTCTGTTTACGCTGGGGGCTACAAAGACGCCCTAGACATAATCGAAGGCGCCAAGGCGAACAGCAAGAAATTCCGGGAGTTTATCAGCAGTCAAGAGACGCGTCCCGAGGTGCAAAGCTCTTTATCAGCGCTGCTTATCAGCCCCATTCAACGAATAACACGCTATTGTTTGCTCATAAGACAAGTCATGGATCTAAGTAGACCATTTGAAATCCCTGCATTGAAAGAGACTTGTCAACTATTGGACACTGCTGTTAATCATGTGAATAAACATGTTGCAGACAGCGAAAATGCACGACAAATGCTCAAGCTCGCTGGACGCATCAAAGATGGTAAGAGTTTGGTCATTAAACCTGGTCGACGACTCTATAAGGAAGGCGCTATGAAGTTGTTTAACATACAGAAGGATGCTAAGGATGATGTGGTGCATCTTGCGCTGTTTGATGACATTCTCATGACGTGCAAGAAGCGCAGGTTGCACTTGTGCCAAGCTGCGCTTGAGTGTGTTTCAATTTGGCCGCTTAGCAAGTGCGCAGTGCGGCAGAATGCCGCGATGATGATTTCCATCACTTGTGACGGCAACAAAATGGTGGTTTATGATGATAATAAGGCGGAAGAGACCACAGCATGGCTGCAAGCATTCAGGTAAATAGAACAATTTAAATAGATTTTTCTCTTTTGTCAACTATTTTATTTTGGTGTCTTTTAGGGATGCTCATCGTGGGTATTACGAGGCGCGGAGCTCGCTGCAGACGGAAGGTTCGACGCGACGACCCGCCATGAGGGCCAATTTGGAGTCCTATCGGGATCATGGGGTAAGTCCGGGACAGCGACGAGTGCGTCGCCGGCGTTCTACCATGCTTGAATCGACTTCTGATGATGCACCGCCACTGGTGCCAGCGCCAACTCCAAGGAAGAAGGCGAAAATGGCAACTTCTTGTCTTCCGCGCCCGCTATTCTCCAGACGAAGACGACTAAATGACTCAGATGGCGATAAAGTCGCTGAAAATAAGGAAAATGACTCGTTGTTTCCGTTGCGCGAACATTTTTTGAGCAATGAAGCGACTGCGATAACTGTTCCGCTGCAAACTACTGACAATACTGTGTCTCTTTATGTTTTTGGACGTGCAAACGAACAAAGACGCTTTAATTTTTCACTTTCGTCTATTTTCAAATCAGTTAAGGAGACTTTCGGATTTAAAAAGTAATTTTACTTTTTTTATAATACTTTTCGATATTTCGTGTCTGTGGCGCCATCTAGAAGTCATTATGATTCTGATTAATGGCAAAACTGCTAATAAGCTAAGTTGAAAATGTGCTTTTTATTTTTACTTTATTTTATTTAAAGTTGGTATATTTATGAAATAAACTCTATTAACTTATAGCCTCCATGAAGATGCGAACCTTGCTGACATCCAGTGCATTCTCCCACTTGCCCTCCTGTTTGAAATGCGAGCCGATAATGAACGCGTCCGCCGCAGCGTACCTGCGCCAATTGCCTAGCGAGACGCCCGAGCCGATAAGCACCGGTAGATGGCAGCAGGCTTTAACGTCCTGTAGCTCGTGGGGCGCGGCCGGACATCCGGTCGCTGTCCCCGTCAGTATGAGTCCATCAGAAAGAAAGAATTCGGCTGCTTTGGCCGTCTCCGTCAGCGACACATCGCTCGTCACCGCATGCGAACTATGCTTCTTTTTAATATCCGTAAAGACCAAAATGTCCTCGGCGAGTAGATTGCGCCGATAACGGAGTAATTCACCCGCGCATGCGTCCATGTAGCCTTCGTCTGCTATGTGCCCGAAAACGAAGCTCTCGGCGCGAATGTAATTGAACCTGGTGGCGAGCGCCACGGCGATGGCTTCCTTATTGCCGCCAGCCAGCACTTGCAGGCCTAGGGGCAGCTTGTCATGGCAGACGCCCCTGATTTCGGCGCAGATGCGCGTCATCATCGCAACGGTTTCAGGCCCCATGCATTTGGCACGAATATATGGAATGTCATGCATGTTTTCCACCATTATCGAGTCGACGCCGGCGTCCAAATACATTTCAGTTTCGGCGCATGCGTGCTCGATGATTTGCTCCACGTGCCCGCAGTACAGTGGGGAACCTTTAAACAGTCGAGTAGGTTGACAGCTGTCACATGGTAATTTAAGTCACATTTGACTATTTGAGTTTGGTGGGGAAATTGAGTTGGAAAAATGTTGTTTGATTCGCGTGATTTTATTCTTTACCTGGCAATGCAGCAACGTGCACCATTCCAATTACACGTGGTCGAACGCCTGACGTCGCTGTCTTGAACAATTTATTGAAACGATTCATCGTCTTCTACGTCTGCTGACTTGGCAAATTGCGATGAAATGTTTATAAAACATTAAAGTTTGGAAATTTCTCAGATGAACTATTAGAATAGATGAAACATCCCTATACACAATGCACCACATGCGCACTGGGAAGCATGTTTTCGAGATCTGTGGTGTTGCTACGTTTTTTCAAATCATGAGCGCAGTATGTTATGTCTAATTATTGCAGGTCTGAGGTAAATTTAATGAGAAATGCGACGTTGCCACGTTTATGTGGTTTAAAGAGGAAATTAAAAATTAATGGATTAATACATAATAAAAGAAAATAAGATAGATAACAGAAGTATTTTTACTTTATTTTTTTTGCGTTTTGCAAACTTTTTTCGTTTTTTTGTTTTATAACATATTTTGTTGGTTTTTTTTCGTATTTTCTCACAGATTTCTTTCTTATTTTATACAGCACTTGTTGTTTCATGTTTAAATATTAGTAAAATATGAGATAATGTCCACTTTGCAATCAATTAGAATCGAATATTTACAATACAATGACAATTCAAATGATTACTAACTTATCTATAATAGACCACTACACTTCATCCACGACTAATTAATCGTAATTAGTTATTCTATTAAATAGTAATTCATAAGTAGTGTAAGGGTGCAATTATTGAATGTTTGGGCTATATTCGATCGAATATGAGTTTGGTTCTGCATTTGCATTTGTATTATAATTCAAGCACAATCACTTATTCAATGTATTCACATTTAACAAACGTGCACACTAATTATTTATTGGCTTACTTGCTAACTTGCCCTCTCTTCACACACACAGCAAATAACTTTATGTTTGAATGAATGAGAAAATTGACAGAGCAGCAAAAATCTTCGTTTGGTTATTGAATTTTGTACTGTGAGGTCTGATGATGCAACTATTTAGTTATCTCAAGTTATTTTATGCTTAGCTGCTAGTTTTATTACATTTCTTTCTATTGGACTGTTTGTTTGTTTGTGTTTATTTGAAAGTAATAAAAGTTTTCTTGTTTGTTTAAATCACAGTTAACTTATAATCAAATAATTAATTAATTCGAAAAATAATTCTCAGATTAAATCTAATGAGTTAAATAAATAAAATAGATAGATTTCCTTTACATTAAAATGTACAATACGATACGATAAAGATTAAATAATTAAGGTATAATATATTATCAATTAATAAAATATAATTTTAGATTAATTATGCGTTTTAGACATCATTCATCATTTTTCATGCTTTTCGTTTTATTGGGTTTTTTTGGATTTTATTTATTACTTTAGTTTCGTATCATTTTTTTTTTGTTCATCTAAGTTTAGTTTCTATTCAACTAAAATGCCCTAAACATCTAAATTATTGATTCGCTTGGTAATAATAAAATAAAATCATAAAATAATAGAAAACAATAACATCAAATGAATTAATTAAGACCCCGTGATGAATAAAATAGATTAGTTTTCTGTATGCGCGCGCGTGTGTGCTTGCTTTCTGTATTATCTTTGTTGAACACAACCGGTGCTTTGGTAATTTAGTCTAAAATCACATGTGCTTTGATTACTTATCTTCATTTGTTGCTAAATTTAAAAATCGCGCCGTGTTACATGTGTATCTGTTGTGTACTTAATCATAAAACCATAAATCGAAGAAACGGAGAGAAACGAAAGCAGTTTCAGTGGGGTTAATCAAAGAGGGGCTGAGATCTCGCGTGATGAGCGCGCGCCCTCTCGCGTTCAGCACTTGCGATTGTTGTTGGCGTGCGAGCGCAGTGCGCCCTGGGAGCGCTCGCCGCGCCTCAATCGCTGATTGCGACAGTTCACTTCACGAGCCTTATTGTTGCGCTCCAGGTAGCCGCGCTTCAGCGACTGGCAGGCCTTCTGCATTTGCACCTAAATGAGACAACCTATATTAGCTAATACTTGGTTACCATGGCGATTACAGTGTTGCCACATAACTTGCTTGTTACCTTAGACCAACTCTTAATAGATAGATATATATTGTGCGTACCTTTTGAGCTTGTCGGGCGCCCTGCTTCGCCTGCTGCACGTAAACTTCAGCGCGAATGACGAGCGCACGATGATTATTCATAGGTGGCGCTTGTTGCACGTCGGCGCTGTCATCGCCGGCGTCAACTTCTTCGATATCGGCGACCGCCTGCAGCGTGGTGACGACCGGTCGCCGTATGGCGAGCACCGGCTGCTGGTAGACGCTCATGCTCGGATGCTCGATGAGCAGGTTCTCGAGCGGCGACGTCTCCATGTGCACCGGGCCCGCAGAGATGAAGCACGGCGGCGGCGTCAGGAACCACGACTCTTCCATGGCGCCGCATGCCGGCAGCGAGGCGGAGGAGCTCGCGCGCGACAAAAGCGTCTCGAAGTGGTCCGGTGACGTCACGCTAACACAATAATGTGCAAATATTGAGTTTTGACAGTTTTGAGATAGGCAACTCTTTACATTTGATCGTTTTTATTCTTTTTGATTTGTTTGAATTTGGTGTACTTACTTTGGTTCGCTTTCGCTCTCCTCGGAGCTGAGCTCCGAATTGCCTTCGCTGTCGCGGTCGACGAGCACCCATTCGTCGTACTCATCGTCCGAACTGTTGTTGGTTGTTGTCAGTCTTAGATTATTGTTTGTTTGTTGGCGATAGTGTTCGACTTGGTTGCTGTTGGCTGTTGCTTCTTGCTGATTATTGTTGTTGCTTGCGGTTCCTAGCAGGTAGCTGGCCAAGTTGTTGAACATTGTCTGGCAACCAAACAAGCAAAGCTGTTTAGTAAAATAAAACAATAAATAAATATAATATTTTAAAAGACAAAGGGACTAAAAATAAAAAAATAAGCACACATGAATGAATTGAGAATTTTAGTCCACGTTTTTGATAAAAAAACATTGTATGTATTTATTTGTTGTATTCTCCTTTTTAATCGTATTAATTCAGTGAACATTGAATTTATAGTAGATGGAATCAACATACTAGGCATGTAATACGACTAATAAGTACGCGTTCTAATAGATGACGCTGTGGTCTTATAGGAATTTTCATACCCCACATGCCTAGTATGCTGGTTCCACCTGTTATAAATTCAAAGTATTAATTTAGTTTATGTGGTAAGATGTATGAACATTGGAGTATTTTTACTTTTCTTTTATTCAGAGCGAGTTAAATAAAAGATTGGAAAAATCGGGCGCGTTGCGAATGTTCAATGTTCATAAAATGTTCATAAATAGCCAACGTATTATGTAACTTGCGTGAGTTAAATGCTGATGCAACCTTCAAACCGAGCGATTTCAAGTGCAATAATTACTTTGAGAATAATTGTAACTAAATTTGAGCGAATTAGTCGGTCATTAAATGAGAAATCATTGGAGACACATTTGTTGTGCATTATTCTTATCAGTTATTCCACTTCTACAGTCATTTCAACTAATTAATTAGCGGCGCGTTTTGTTGGAGTCTAATCTGTTTTTTATCGGCCACTAACCACACCTAAACGGTTAAATAGCAACTAAATGCATCATTATCATATGAATAATGTCTATTTTTAATTGCAACACCAACGTTTTGTAGATAATTATTTGAAATGGCCAAAAACAAAAAGTAAATAAACGCGATAAGACGTGTTTGTCGTGTTTATCAGACTGTATGTCGGCGCTTTCAGGCTTCAAACATAAGAAAAACATTAAACAAAGCGCGCAATTAACAACATTTCTGTATATTTGAATAAAACTTATTTAAATTAGTTGCACAATTGGTTGCATCACTTGCTGTAAGTTATTGCAAGCAAGATGTGGCAACATTGCATTTTCATTAATTTTGAATTGATCAAAGAATTGACAAAACAAAAGCCAATCGCGAAAAATCGCTGTGTAACTTACTTTTGTCGATTATTGAATGTGAATTGTGATTGAAGAGCGCGAGCACCGTTACGTCGCGTTATGAAAATGGAGACTGAGCTGCTGCACTGACAGCTCTGACCCTGTACAGCTGATCGCCAGGCGCATAAATATGCACAGCACACATGCGTTGTGTGAATGTGTTACGCGTGTGGTGGGACATCAGCTGTTTCATTTCATTTACATCGACCAACTCGCTGTTTTGCTGTTTCTAATCTTTAAGCGAATTTATGTCGAATGTCGGTCAAAGTTTGCTACTTTATGCGCTTTTTATTTAGATTAGTCATCATTAGCCATCACCAGAGTAGCACGAAAACGCGGCAACGTCGCCCAATTTACGACTTGCTTATTTATTGCTTTATTTCTTGTCTGGGTTGTCTCTTTGTTGATATAATTAATTTATTCATATCGTTTTTGCGTGTTGATCAATATATTTGGACGTTTTTAACACTTTTATGGGTAATTATCGGATATTTCGCGCTCTTTTTTTGAATTTTTTACGGTCAATCGTTTAAAGTCGTCTTTGTTCGTTGCTTTCTTTGTTTTATTAGTGCCGTTCGTTTATGCAGTTAACTTAGCTAATCTCAGTTAATTTGTGATTTTGTTGATATTTTTTGAAAATAAACTAAGATTAGCCGAGCAAACAAAACAAACGTTCAGCCCTATTGTTTGATTTTGACATTTTGTTATTTTATTTAAGGCTGAGCCAGCAGACGCCTTTTATCAGCATTATTTAATTATTAATCATTGTTTGTTTTCATTAATATCGCATATTCGCGTTCAATACTACGTATAAGCAATAGTTTAGTTATCAGACTTATCGGTGAGTATGTGACTTATCATTTATATTAAATATTTATCACGACATGAACAAAGTTAAACAAACGAACGAGAGACAAAGGAAAACGAAAAGGGGGGACAAAGAGACAAAGCTTGAAATTCTGAAACTCTCGCATTTTTCATTCGCGCTTGTAACATTTTACGTAATTTGTCGTAAATTGACGGTGGAAAACTATTAGATGGCAAATGGCAGATTTTCGCGAGTCGCTCATGACGCGCGATTTATTTTCGTTGTCATTTGGCTTCAATGTGCTTTGACTTTCAACACTTTGTATCAACTGTTTCTAAGCTGAAAAAACCTCGCTAAAAACTAACATTCATTTGTTGCAACACGACACGCAACTTTTCCACGAGTCGCGATTTCAAATTTCAATGTCAAACTACTTGATGACTAATAATCAAGGCAGTTCTTACATTTAACATGCATTTATAACAGTATAGAAATTGATTTGTGTTTTTCTAATCAAATTGCATTAGTTATGTGATTTAATCGTCGTTCGTTGTCGCTCGCTTGTTTCAATGTCACGAACACCATTTATGAATTTACAATTTGTGCAAATTGCAAGCAAATGTGCACAAAGCGGTCGCGAGGCTTGGCGAGGCGTCATTGAGTCTCGTCGCGCGCGCCGATTAAATAACGCTTATTAATAAACCACACGAGTCGCGAATATTTCAACTGCGTCCACGATTGAGATTATTTCAAGTAAATGTTTGCAGTGATTTATATTATATTATATTATTATTTATATTTATATTATTTTTTATATTTATTTATTTTTGATTTATATCAACATAATTGAAAATAATAATTAACACTTTTGACAAATTTCAATCGTGAATGGAGATTATTGGCATGCATGAACATGTTGAAACTTGCATAGGAAACATAAAACTCACCTTTTTTCTTGGATAGCAAGCAGTAAGTTCCTCTTCGTCGTGTTACAAATGATTAGGTTTCTTGTTTCTTCTTCTTGTTGCTTGTTTTGTCAAAGTCTCTTAAATCGTTTATTCTTGTTACTGTTATTAACTTGAAATTAATACTGATGAAAATTACAGGTAGCTTCGTAGAGTTGTATTAGTACTTTACTTAATTAATTATCAATTAGGTATACTTTTAGATTAGATTAGTTAGAAATAGTTTGAACCGTACGTGTGAGTGTGTCTTGTCTTAATTGGTTTAATATTAAATTAGTGTTTGTCAGTTGGTTGGTTTGTATGTTACACCGTCAAAAATCAAATGTTTCTCTTATATTCTTTCCGTTTTCATCAGATGTGTGCGATGCCGATAGTTATGTAGTGTAGTCTTTCTGAAACAAATCAAACAACATTTTTTTAACCATACCAAAAAGTATTTACCCGAAGAGTACTGCTCATTAAAATAATCGTACAGAATAGTTTCAACAAATTTTTAATTTATTATTAAATTTTAATTTAGATTTGACATTAACTGACTAACCAAAGCCAAATCGAAACCGTCCCGTTATTTTTCATTATGGAAATTTACAAATTTGTGCGGCTTGAAATTGCTTTGTGCGCGCGTTTTGTAACATTTTGTTCCAATGTTTTTTTTATTCACAATAAAAATGTGTCGAAAGCAAGCACAAAAGTTCGTTAAACTTTGGCATTGCAGTTTGCAAATCATAAATGTGTTAAGTCCTTCTATCTATGTATGTCAAACGCTCATAACGCATGAAATCTGCAATTAAATTTTCTACAAGTTTTATTCGCGCGCATTTGCCAAAATTCCAAGTCGAAAGACCGAGAATAAAGTTCACTTGTGTTTTTTTGCGAAAATAATTTATTAGAAATATTTGAGCAATATAGAAATAGAACTTGTGCAAATTTACTGCCGTTCTGCTGCGTTATATTCACGCTTGGCTTGCGCTTCATATGTGTAGCTTATAGCTAGTTGCGGGGCAATTGAGAAGGTGTAATTTTGACCGATGAGTTCACCAACGCATAACGGGGTTAAACTAACTCTTTTGCTACTTTTTCGCGCTATATTTTTAAACCTTTTGTTATTTGTTTTTATTATTATTTCGGTTTATGGATGGTTGTGTTGCCTACCTACACACAACTGTATAGGTAGGCGCAACACACGTGAAAAAAGTTGGCAAAATTGCGTCATCCGAAACTGGCGGCGAATTTTTCGCACACAAACAAATACCGCGAAGGCTGAATGAACAAGTTTGTAAACAGAAACACACGAGCGCGTGTGCTACTTTTTAAATTGCGCGCAACATTTTCATCATTTTCAATAATCGAACGCATCAAAAATTCATAATTTTTAAAACTTACCGTAATTTATTTAAAAAAAAAAATCAATTAAATCGCGAACACACTTTATACACTTATAATATACACTTAATAATTATAATAGGAAAAACTTGATTCAGTTAATTTAATATTGACCCACGATAGCATGGCAGTAGATTGGTATGGCTACGACTTTCATCCTAATGTGTGTGTTTCTTTTAATTAGGCAAATTAAAAAAGGATGCATATATAATAAAAGTCCGC
>JARJDT010000962.1:0-17261 GCA_030264655.1 Leptusa sp. GC000079
TGTAAAATGTGACACCTTGAAATTGCGTTGATATCATGAAGAAATATCGCTGCAAGCACTGTCAACAGGATGTTCATCGAAATTAATTTTCAATCAAACACTTTCCACAGCTGAAGATAGAGAGACACCGATTGCGATTAATGAACCGAAACCCACCTGAAACAAAACAAAAACAATTAATTAATTAACAGGCACTGCAGGCGCTTTCATTTGCATTATCATTTACAAATAAAATAAATGAAAAGCGCGTAAGCGATAAATAAAGAAAATTCAATTAATGATCTCATACACAGATATTAAGCCGACATTAATAAATCATAACATTTCTTGTTTTTATTGCATTGGCGTTTACTTCATCGTAAAACTCTTCGAGTCGCATTTAAAATTTTCTCATTCCAATTATTGCGCTTTGTTACACATTTTATTGTCATTTTCAGAAACACAAGCTTTCAAGGTAACTAGAAGTGTAGGGGCTACACAAGACTTTCTGATCTTTATTAGAAATACAACGGGTTGTGTATGTTTCGTTGCAGCAGTTGCTGCGTGAGGTCTAGTAAACGAAAATTCGAATTTTCAACATGAAATGCTTTTTAGAGAAAAAATTAAAAGGACAAAATTTGTTCAAAATTTAATACTCTATAAGAATGTTCATATATATTTTTTGAAAACTCCTAGTTTTTGAGTTATTTGAATTTTAAATTTTCCATATGTTTTTTGAGGTTATGTTATTATTGGATCTGGCCCAAAATCTAATCAGTTCTATTCCCAATAGGTATCTTACCACCTGCGCAAATTTCAGCTCAATCGGATAATTAGTTTAGTCGCTATCGTGTTCACACAATTAGGGTTACATACATACATTCACACATACGGACATCATTGCAAAACCCACTTTTTTGGATTCAAGGGACCGTAATTCGTAAAGATCTGTCAAAATCTCAACATCGAAAATCTGCATGATTACATACCTTTCTTCTCTATGATCAGAAAGTAAAACATATAGCAAAAGTAGTAAAAGCCTTGCAATAACCCAAATAATAGATAAAATATAATGAATCACTCTGTATAATGGTCGAACATTAAAAGGCCCAATATGTTGTAGATAACAAAAGTAGATAAAGGGAAACATTTTTCAGTGCCCCCGTCTGGCTGTGCGCTCTTCGTAATTAATTAAAATTAAAAGCGCACAGAAGTCAGAACAAACGCCACATTCGTTCCTGCGATTGAAGCAACTATCTATCAATTCACGCACACGTCACCCCTTAGCCTAGGTATTTATAAATCGATAATAGATTGTGTAAATGCGTAATGAATGATATGCCTGCCTGGGCTGAGAAATGATGTATCGCCTTCTACAGGCAGCGACTTCCGATTCATTTCAACAACGCATACATCGATGATTTTAATTAATGAATCGTCCAAGCTGATTGAAATGATACATTTGAAATGGTCTCTGTCCTAACCTCAAAAATCAGCTATATGCAAGAAATCACGAAACAACGCATTGTCTCGGACTCTTAATTAATTAGTTAATGCATTGCCAAGTATAGCACATGCTTTTTAGCCCGAATTCAAGAACCTTCTAAGAATTACATACGATTTCGAATTAGATATATCACAAGATGCAGCGATAATGCCTTAATGGCACTTGTATGTAAATTAGGTCGCATAAAATGAATAGACAATTTCCATATTGTAATTAAAATGCGCGCTTTTTAAAAGTTCTTGTTTATTGTGTTTGCTTTTTACGTTTTCAGAACGTATCGAATAATTGTACAGCTTAAAATTACGATAATTGTTGATTTTTATCGAGGTATCATGGACGATGCGGACGAGTGGGCGTCCGAATCGCTTATTGTTTCTGTTTAGAGAGATTGAATTGTTTATTGGCATCTAGCTTGATTTTAATTGCAAATCGCCATTTATTTCTAGTATATGCGGCTGCGTATTGAGTACGCATTCGTTTCCAGTAAACAATGCCGAATGCTGAACGCAATTTGTATTTGTTCAAAGGCTCGTGCCGATTCATTCATTGTTTTGGGATATTTTTTTAATGTGATACTTTCAAAATATGAACAAAACTGAAATTGCCTTAGTCATCACACAGGACTAATTAATGCTACAAGATATAACATAATAGGAAGACAATTATTTATAGTTAACTTCAGAACGAACGATTTCAGTTCAGACAATAAAAATGTCAAATTGACGATTATAAATCGTCGTTAATTATACTTTGTACGTATGTATTTTGTTACGTCGTCCTCGTTTTATGTACTTACAAGAGAAACAGTTGAAGGAATTAAAGTTAAAAGTAGACCGCTTATTATTTCATGAACAACAAAAATGCAATACGCGCATTTTTCCACTTCGTTACCGTCATCGAATTAAATCAATTATCCAATTATAAGCATTAAAACTTTTTAGTTAACTCGACTTAAAACGAATAATAAAAACATTAATTTCTATTCGATCATTTTAAGTCGTGTGCATATCCTCTGTTTTTCTTACAATTTCGTTGGTGTCAATGATAAAAATTTTAAAAAATAATTTCAATCTTTATATTAAACTTTTTTATATTAAATAAAATATACAGAGTGTTTCAGCAAGAACAACACACTCGAAGATTCTTGAACCAAATTCGAGTAGAAAAGTGTAATATCAATAGTTTCAGGCTGGAGCCGTTTTCAAGTTGCATACATTTGAAGGGCGCCACAGTCGGGTGGTTGCTTTTTGAAACAAAATAGAGAGGAAATTATAACCCAATTGATTTAACTCGTGTCATGCTGGACTTGTTACTTGTGTTTTAGCAATATTGCTTAAACAAACTGCTCTTTCCCCATCTAATAACAACTGGTGAATTTTTCAATAATAGTGTTAAATATGACCACCAGACGTCATATCGCGTCCCTGGATTTCCCAATAGGCAACTAGTTTATAAAATAAAAAATATGTAAAACAACCTTTACTTCGTTACTATGATGTTTTAATATTGTTAAAGCAATAAATAAAGGTACTTTACATTTCGACTTCGTTTTTGCTTAAGAAACTGCCAGTGGGTCGTTCTTGCTGGAACACCCTGTACTTGCTAGTAATTTGTTATGGCAAATAAAAGGTAAACATTCGTATATTTAAAAAATCCTTGACCAACCGCGAGAAAAGTAAATTTAAATCTAAGTATGTATAAATTTACCTTACAACTTACAAACATAGTTATTATTTTCATCCATAGTAATAGAAAACTCCTACTAAGTACATCTGAATACTTATACCTATGAATATTACAAAGTTGCCATTGTTGTATCTATTTAATATCATAAAATAAAAGAATTAAGATAACAAGTAATGTCTTAGGTGAGTGGGTGTATTTTAGATTTATAAATGTTACTTCAGTCGGAGCTCTGTGTGGAAATGGTTAAAACTTAAAACAAACACACAATAATAAGAAGAAATAAAAGAACGACGCTGAAAGAAAGCGTAACACCCACTAACGACCCGGAGCTGATCGCGCACCAACATGTGTACGAAGAATAATCATAATCATAATGAAACAATAATAATAAATAATAAATCAATAAATCATAAAGTCGATTATGTAGTTTAAGTCTTTGCCGGGGTAATTATTTATTATAACGCTGCATGCATTATCCGATCTGATTTGATGTTGGCGATATTGAGACGCCGATTTACTGCATAGACAAAAGAGAATATTAAAATATTAAAAAGCATTTCCGCGTTCATTTCTCAATTTTCAATTGATTAGTTTAATATGATATGACATTGCGTACGTTACACTCCGTATAGCACAATGTAATGTGTATATGATTGTATAGGTATTAAAGTTCTTTTGTGCTTTTAAGTCACCTCTTGAATAATGCATAATGTTTATTATTTGCAAAATGGTAAATTGCAATGCAAATTCGCAAATTTAAATTTAAATATGACAATCTTCTCTAAGCTGCTTGCTTCTTCTTATGTGATTGGCATTGCCCATTGTTTCTTAAGTACGTTCCTAAATCCGATATAAAATGTCAATAACATTGGAGAAAAAGTAGCAATGGGTAATTAAATCTTTAGTTTTATTGCTCTTTTATTACTCTGCAGACGTAAATAAAAAACGAATCGATAAGATTATGTAAAACTGTAATTTAAAAGTTTACAAGAAGCAAGAATTTCACATTTTTAACGCTTAAAATTGTATGAATTGGACTCATTTTAAGAATGCAGATCATAAAAATAATCATGATCCGCATGATTAAGATCAGTGCAGGTAGCCGTTCATATGTATGCGTGGCTTCTGTTGATTTTAATATTTTAATCAAAAGAGACAAATCGCATTGTGCCCTTAGCTTCTTATTTTTGAGTCGGAAAAATGATTTAAGAGCATTATTATCTCAATATAGAAGACGCTCATTGTGTATTATGTGTGATGAGAAGGTGAGTTATGAATAATTCGCAGCTTTAGATAGACGACATGATTCGTTCTTGCTGCGCGATCACCCGCCGCGCTGAAGCCACAATCTCATCACCATCATCGTCATCATCTTCGACTTCTTTAAGCTGTCGTCCTGGTGATGGCATATTGTCACAATTTGAAGCAGGACATGTCTTGAAAGCCTCCTCGATATGAGATCAACTCACTCATCAACACAATGGAAGGAAATTGATAATTTTAATGAAGTTATTACTAAGAAATTCAGAAGAAATTCTTGGTACGCTTTGAGGTTATGAATTGCCAGCTTCTAAGTTAATTGAATATGACTTCCTAAGAGGGCGCTACTAAAAACTTTGAAGCAATAACGGAATTAATAATTAAATTGCCAACAAAAATTAATTGCAAACTGCCATATTTATAATACATATGTATGTATACCTACTGATTTAAGTGACTATTAAAGGGCCACTTTCATTAAAAATATTTATGAGAAGTACTTTCTTTTCAACTGCATGCAAACAATGTTTATTCACTGCTGCGAGTGCGTGAAATTTGTCGGAATTGCAAGCCGAAGATCAAAAAGCGCAACCGTGAGCAAATGTAAGAAGAAAGAAACAAGCGCAAAAGTCACGAAAAAACAACTCAAATATAATTTATGTGTGTGTTTTCGCCTTTATACGGGCATAAAGTACGTGGCGGCGATTCGTCTGGCATCGTTGTGCTTAAAACAGAAACAGCATCTTCGCAGTTCATCGAAACCAAGCAGAGAAGAGACGCGGAGACGTTTTCGGAATTCGGATAAAACATCATTTTCATTTTGGCCGCTGGGTGTAGGTCAGACGGCAACGGCAAGTGTACTCATACCCATACCAATCAAATATGGCATTATACATGCTTCAACTCGTATTGTGCGTTTAAATGTATAGAAGAGAGTGTAAATATCACAACAAGAACAAGCAGAAGAAGAAGAACGCACTTGTGACCCATTTCTCTTCTCTCCACTAATTAATTAAGTCAATATGTATTACCATTGTTATAATAGCCAAAGTAACACAACCTCAAACTTGCGCTAATGTTCCATATCGAGATGATGGGTGAATATCGCAATTTTTAAATTAAAATCGGTAAAGTTTAATTACAAAACGTCGATTGTGAATGATTATGAAGCTCGTTCGCATTTGAAAGCGCGCGCTTTCGATTTTGATTAAACATGATTGATAAATGTTTCGTCGATACTCTTCGCTCATATCTATCGTATCTATTAATTGAGTTTCTAAATTAAAAACACCGAAAAACAAACATTCGTTAGTAGTTAAAAGTCGTGACTTACTTTTTAGTAACCAACATGCTGTTTTGTAATTAAAAGATGAAATATTTTAACATTTAAAACCGAACGCGTAAATGAATTATTAATTTGACTTCTAACCTCGCGTGGAATTTGTTTTCGATAAATTCTAGTTTATTTTTCGTGCGTTTAATTAGAGTTCGACTAAAAATCGACGTTTCTGAAATACGTAATTACAACGTTGACTGGCTGTGTGCATGATCATTAGATATTTAATAGCTCGCCATTTACCATTCAACCAATCACGCACGTCAACTCAATCAATTACAAATGTAACTTAATAATAACACTAAGATTGGGCTAGTAAAGTAAGATAGAGAGCAATCGTAAAATGATTGATTTTCTTTGGTTACTGATGTGTGTAAAAAATCAACATTTCTAACAATCGAGCTCATTGAGTAAGTTAATTTAGCAATTTTGTGATTTCTTATCAAGAAGCCATTCATTCATCAGAGTCTTATAATGAAATAATCGATGTCTTTCCTAATTCGGCCTTACATAACCTACATGTCTTGTCTGTTGTGTTGTGTTGTGAAAGACCAAACAACTAGACAGGAAAAGCGGAAGGTGTGGGTGGTGCAGAAATCTATTCATACATTTTGATTTTTGAATGTAGATTTCTTATGCACGGAAAAAAACAATAAAAACGTTCAGAACTTTTCTAAGCAAACGAAGTTTGTGGGAGCATTAACCATAATGCGCCGAGCGCCGCGTGTTCCGAGAAAGAAAAGAGCACACGACGTTCTTCGTTATTTCGTTTAATAACATGTAATTTTATTAATAGAAGCTTTTAGTCACCCCGAAGGGGGAGTGGTGGGGGGCGCCGTCGCCGACGTATCATTTCGATGAAATTACATATCATTACACGTGTGCGCAATATCTATAACAACGCTAAAGGTGCTGAAATCTTTCCATTCTTCGTATCGTACATATGTATAGACATACGTGTAATGAAATTATAATCATGTAACGCTCGCCATATACTCACTCGTAAATTGAAACAAAAGGTGTCTTCGATAATTGACACGTTCGCTTGCATGACTCGCGCTTAAAATGTTATTCCGACACATTTAATGCGTGTGTAAAAAATGTTCGAAAAATGCCAAGTCTCCAAACATGATGCACAGCATTCATTTCCTAATTGGAACTGTATTTGGATAAGCATTGAGAATGCAGTGAATGACATGCAAAATGCCAAATTTGGTTATGCGACTTTCTTGCTGGAATCTGTGAAAACATGAGCGCGAAAAAGTCGTCGAGTTTCACCGAAACAGCGCGCGCGATGTATCAATTAATCGTGGGTGTTTTATACCTGCATTTAGCTCGAATGCTGCCGTACGTTTATGGCGTTTGTTACATTTTCTCAATGTTTGTTTGTCGTCTAGTGTAGTACCCAACTCGTTTTAGAAAGCGCAATTTTCGCGGATAGCTTTACGACTTGGACGAGTTTTACTCGCGGAAGATCATCTACCTTCTATTCTATATGCCCATATAAGATGCGGACGCGATTGGAAAGAAGAAAATTCAATAGTTCAAATTCTGCACAGAGCACAAATTGTTTCCACTCTAGAAATTTCGAGCATTTGTTATGCAACCAGCAACCTCTTATTCTTGTCGCGCAAAATTAAACAATTAAATTTATTGATATTGAATTAAATTCTAATGTGCGCATGCTATTGATGACAGCTATTATGCGTGACCATGATCTACAATACAATAATCGAATAGTTTGTATAAAAGGCGTCGTCCATGCCATGTCATGTGAAATATGAACACCAGCATTGGCGAACTACATAGATAACATTCAAGTCACATTCTTTCGCTTTGCAAGCGAATAAATCACAATCACGGTTCATACTCTATTCGAATCCAATAAATACCGACTAGAGGACCAGTTTTAATAATTACGGAGCAATCAACACGACACCTCCCGCCTCAAAGCAATAGCGAAACGCAAAACATTATGCGTTCGCGGTATTAGCATTAAAAGTATTTGTATTTATGCCGCCCGCAGCTCGACACTCGCCACAAATCTTCTAGTCAAGTAAACTTATAAATAAAATCGCCAGCAAGGCTAATGTTAATGTTGACACGCACAGCGTCGCCATTTCTTTTTGTTTGATTGTTTGTTTGCATATCTACGCAGAAATGCATTTAATAAATCTGCTAAACGCGTTCGTATATTATTTCTTCAACATTAACGACACTTTCTTGCACTTTATGAGCTCTTTAATTATAACAAGTTCATGAACAAGAACAAGAGTAGCATTAATTACTCCATTAAATGTCATTTTGGATTTGCTATCACAACAATCTTTATTGTACTAAGTGATTTGAAAGTATCGGAGTCTAGTCAGCGCTACAATGTGCTACAGTTGATATGTATGAGACAGTTCTGATTCAGATTCGACTTTTGTGTCAAATCAACAATTGTTGTTAAATATTAATATACAACAAAATCCTAAAGAAATTGCTAAGTTTTTAAGTTCCAATATAATCTGGAATATAATATGACTACAAACCAAGAATAACTCATAAATTATTTGGAATAGTAGGTATATTCTGTAACGAGTTATGGAATGGGGTGGATTCCAAACGAGTAGAAGTAGAAGTAGAAGTAGAATTCCCAAGCGTGTTGCAGACTATACTTTTTCGACGACTACCATATTAAATACTAATATTTCGATTTCTCTGGCAAACAGATCGGTAGTGAGGTTCGTTGCCTAGTTAATTAGTTCTGGCGGTGTAATATCGAAGTTTTCGCCTTCGTCACTATCTAAATCCATGTCGAACAAAATTTACACAATTAAAACTCTGAATTAGGCACTGAAACTGTGCTTTGAAACCGAATTGTGCTGAATGTTGTGTTTGAGGTTGAGAGCGTTGACAGTTGTTATTGTTTTGTAATGACGTGCCGGCCAGGATGGTATGTAAATGTGCGCATGCGTAGAAGCAATCCCGATATATTCCGAATCGCGTTTGGCATTTCATTCATTCCATAATTGTTTTGAACCAAAAACAGTTATGGAATGAAGACATTTCAATACTGGAGTCCAGAGCCGTTTACCGCATGGGCAAACCCGGGCACTGCCCAGGGGCCCCGGACCTCTAGGGGCCCCGCAAAAAACTTTGTGAACATGAAAATATTGTGGGCAGTGCCGGAGCTAGGGTATTTTGCGCCCGGGGCAAGAATAAAAAATTGCTCCCCATTCACTTATAGAATTTCTCGCTACGCGAGAGCGCCCCTTGGGTTAGGCGCCTGGGGCTTATGCCACCTCTGCCCCACCTCGATCCGGCACTGATTGGGGGTTAAGGGCCTCATCTTCACCAATGCCCGGGGGCCTCATACATGCTTAAGACGGCTCTGCTGAAGTCGAAGGAAGTAATTTAAATGGATGAAAAACAGTCTGAATCTCTCTCGTACAGTGTGTGTGTGTGTAGGCGTATGTGTGTGTATGTGTGTTTGTATTTTCATCATGGGTTGGATCAAGTCCTACCCAATTGTTGGAATGAACCATAGCATACTGGACGCCAACACTTTTAAATCAACCAGTACAACGGGGTTCTATCCACATTTTTTAAAGAAATATTTTATTCATTAATATGCGGGTATACTTGATTTCCTCTTCTTAATATCTCTTCCTTGTCTATTCACGTTTATATCTATATTTGGTTTATGCGCATGTAACATGTTTATGTTTATATCAAAAAGACACCCACAGCTATTGTTAGAACGACAAGCGAAAAAGAACAAAGTCAAGTCGAGCAAGGTACATAAGTGAAACAGCTGAAGGAAACATTGATTACACGTAGGTATGAAAACATGAAGAACAACGAGCAACATAGGTAATAATAAGTTGTGTTTAGCCTTAGAGGAAGAATCGATTCATATTATTGTGGCACGTGCGAGACTTGCATTCAGACACATAGATTTCCTTCAGTCTCAAGTTCAGCCCATCAGCCCATTCGCACATGCTGCACATGAATAAATACAATACATGTTTATAATTCAATATTTACAATGTAGATGCGTTTCCCGACATCGGCGGACATCCATCTTAGACTTTTCTTTTTTGCTCGCTGTGCGCGCTTGCGTCACATTTTGTTCGTGTTTGCGTGCGCGCAGCCAGTGAATAATTTCCACATTTTCCACCGTATTACACGCTACTCGCTAGACGCCTAGCATCACAGCCGCAGCTATATCGATCTGTTTCTTTTATTTTCTTAAAATCAAAATGGTCGTCACTATTCGGGATGAATGTTAAATAAACTTTGAGAAGCAATTAACAACAAAAAGCAATGACATTTTAAAATTATGTTACGTTAAATGTTTGAACATCCAATAAGAATGGATGAGAAATTCCAAATTCACGTTCGATTCCGCGTGCGCGCTACAACTCGGTTAACTGTTCTTTCACGTACTTACACGTCGCCTAATAGCTATATGAGTAGGTATTCGCGCACATTTATTGATTTATTCCATAAAAGAAACTTAACCTTTGACTGAACAATAAATAGGAATGTAACTTGGACGTTTTAGAACGACAATTCCAATGGCTCATTCTTGTCTCTTGAAGAGCCTCGTGTCTCGTACGACAAACTCATTTAAATAACTAGTTATAAATCTTAAAATCCATGAATGAAAATTATCTCTATCGATCGCTTGCCTTTGCTGCATGTATTGGGGGCCTCTTAGTCTGCGAGTTATGGCGAAGAAGCGCATAAAGTACTCAACCGCATAGATACCTGGAATGGTATTGATTGGATTTTTCGGTTCGGAGCTGATAAAACGTCCATGTTTCTACATTTTCCAATCGGTCTCTGAGCTACTAATACATCGATGGTCTATCTATCTATCTCTATGGCCTAGCAAGCGTCGGAGGGTAATAATTTATTTCAAATCCTTGTCGGTTTGTCGAAGGCACTTTGCGTGCACGACTTTACTTGCGCAGCGCTGCGCTCCCAAGGCGCAAAACTATGAGGAAGGAAATGGAGGTTATGTGTCGTAGCAACATTTACAAGTCGTAAATAATAAAATAACAAATGCATAAATAACACAAACATACAGAGACAAATTGTTAATCATTGAAAAATTTGTCTATCACCTCAAGTCATCTTGTTAGCTGTATATACTTAGGTTAGAATAACATTTTCATACAATTGAAAAACTCCAATTGAATCGTCGTTTTTCACTTGGATTTCCACACGAATTGGTTGTAACATTAGTGTTGGAGATGTCGATAATGATGAGTTGTTTATATATTTGATAGAATCCTATGGGTGCTGCGTCGAGAATCAAGTTTACAATTCCCACCTGCATCGATGCAAGATGCAACGAGCAGCGAGTCTGAGTTGTTTTATATTTCGATTCCCAATGGCCGTATAAATGTTTGTCTTTAGCACTAAGATCTTGGATCTTAGCCAGTATAAGTACCTCGATACCTGTGAATTTAATTCACTCTACACTCGAGTCGACGAGGCTCGTCTTGAAACTCGAGTGGATCATCAAGTGGATACTGAGTGGAGCGATACTACACACATATCCATTCATAACTCGAGAAGCTCGTTACTGCAGACTCGCTTCATCTTCATTTTCATTCTACTTATGCCTGCTTACAGTACGTGCATATGTGAGCCAGTGAGCTCAATTAGTTCGACATTTTTTGTGTGATAAATATTAAAAGTAGAACTACAACATCACGAAACGCATTTCAAATTTCAACTGCAAATATTTGTTGTTGGTAGTTAACTTTTTAAATTCTCAAACATTCAAACTAATTCGTCGAATTCAAGAAAAGTTGCAACTTCATTGCGTGTCATAATATACGAATTTATTTCTAGACAGTCATAGACACCGATGAATAATGTATGAAGAGTCGATAGATTAGAAATTAAAATGATTTAATAGTTGCACACACTTGGCGTACATGGGGGAAAACAAATGTATTCATAATTGTATTCAAAACCAACCATATTAGTATGTAATTTGTCTTCACTTGTCGTTGGTTCGGTTGGCTGTTTTGTTATTGTTAGTAGGTGCACTTGAGATTTGATTAATTCACAATTAAAACATTTGGCATAAGGTTTACTAGTCAAACGGTACACCTGAATCATTCACTTCGACGAAAACAAATGTGTTAGGCCCACTCGTCATTGTATTGCGTTTTTGTTACTTTACAAACTGATCTACAAAAATCAAACTGAAACTTGATTAATTGAAATTTGAAAGTGTAATCAGAAATTTAAATTTTCTTAATTTTATACATTGAAACCACAGAAGTAAACATAAACAGTGAGTAGGTGTTAAGATAGGTTATGTTATGAAACGGTTTAATTTTCTTGTATTTTTGCAATAATTGAATTGTATTGATTATTGAATCAAATAAAGTACATTGAACTCGTTTTTCGTTTTCATCTGTGATCTGTGATTCTGCGCGAATTGTTTCAAGTGGTTTTTAAAATGTCAAAAAAAATTGCTTGCGCAATCGGGAGGACGAAGCCGCAACAAGAAACAACCGCACGATATTATTGCAAGTTCCGAAGAGTTTATCTCTGGCGAACAAATTGCATGGCGCTCTACTAACACACAAGTGAAACTGAAAAGTTCACCGATATTCTGCAGATGAAATTCATCCTTGCGCGGATGTATGCTACAAATGTACTTGCAACTTTGCTATTGCACAAATACCAAATGCACAGCTTACTTCGTAATACGAAATTGAAATCGCGAACGCGGACGATATCGATTTGGAAAATGCCACAGATAGATATTTATATGCCTATTGTCTTTACTCGTAGCCCATCACAACTGCTGCATTTGAGATTGCATTCTCTAAATGTGCACAAATACAAATATTGCCAAACAACTATACCGTCGACTTATTGAAACAAATGTCAAACTGCAACCAACATCACATGCTTATGTGAGTGCGCCTGCACTTACAATAAAGTTTATCGTTATCTCGTCGTAAACGTAATAACAATGTCTAACAAAGTCGTGCGTTTCTTTGTAAACGATAAACGCCATACACGTAAAGTTCTTAAATACTAATGATGATAGCGCGATTGAAAATGATGCTCGCTTTCCGATGAGAATGTCGAGAAATTTGACATTTGAAAAAATATTCAACTCTTACTCCGAATAAAGTGTCAATTACTAAAGAGATACGACCCATTTCCGGCGCCCTTACTTCTACGTTTCGATCACAATCAGATTGTCTTTCCAATTTCAATTAAATAATGAAAACAACTTGATAATGAATGAGTCATTCCAAGTTTTGAATAACAAAATCCCCAAGTTGATTTGTATTAATAAATTATTAATACCTATATCATTTTATAAGCATGATGAATTATTACTATTAAACGCTGAATGAATAATTAAACAACTTGATGAACGCAAACGCGCACACGTGAAGATCAACTGAACCTGAACCACCTGAACCACAACATGAACCCAACCGAAAATCCAAACCGTTTAGCAGAGCTTAACAAACAACTTAATCGTCCTGATCATGAAAACCACGTCCAGCGTCCAGTCATTATTAATTAATTCAATTAGTCATCGCAGTTTAATTTTAGTGATGTTCATTAATCTCAACAAATATCTTACTTATGTGGAAATCGTAAATAGCTACAAAGACATAACCTATATTCATTTCATTGCTATTCAGCAATTGCATGTGATGTGATGCAGTCAAATCAATTAAGTCACTTATCTAGCGGTTTATCTCTTCTCTTGGGCAGTATGCGAAGAGTGCGTGTGTGCTAAAAACGCCAACACCCGTCTGATCGATGACCATTTGCTCCACTCCTCATCCTCAGCCTTCAAGTACATTAGACGTACTTAATAGTAGCTTCATGGTTTCAAGTCAACATCAACTCAAGAAAATGTTAGAATATTTGCGCTACTTTTTTCATCTTTAGACTTTCATTAAATCCAGTTTTTCTTACTTATAACTTATAAGTACTCATAGCACGTGCGCGCATTTATGACTTAATAAACCGCATTTTATGATTTAATTACGCATTTGTGTGAAGCAAAGTTGTTATTTTTGTGCTGGAAGTTTTCTTTTATTTAATGGCAAATACACGAACACGAAGAAAACTTCCTCGTTAATTTTCTAACCATTTTGTCTTTGGAAATAAACTATCGACGAGAAGGTCGTAAAACCACGTACGTGCTGGACGTGCACGTGTAAATTCGCTGTATACAAATCGATAAAGGAAGACACGTTGCAGTGCTTAATATTTGTCTCTTGTGTAATTTGTTTATTTCCTGTTTTTACATGTGAAAACAGATTAGAAATGCCCAAAAATTGCTCCACAACTTAGAATTTAACACATTATTCACACTTGACATGACAGATGAACTGATTTCTATGTCGAGATTCCTCACGAGATGCTAATCAAAGTGTACAAATTGATAAACTCTTTAAAGTGTGTAACTCTTGTTTGTCTTGTGGCGTAACCAAGTTGGCAGCAGAAAGAAATAGAGCTCAGTGTACTGGAGATACCCTCGTTAAGAACAAGACAAATAACGACAGGGCCCGCTTCGAACAAACATAAACAAAATCGTGACTTACCGTCGTCTCCAGCAGCCAACATGTAGACATAATCTACTATTCTTGAAGCCCATAAGTTAGGTTAGTTTTAGTTGAATTGAATTAGAACATTGTCTTTGGTGCTACTTCAGTTTTTCTGCGCGATTTCATCTTTGGTTTCTTGTTATTTGAATAATAATTTATACAAACAAAATGTCCACAAAGAAAATAACGTTTGCTTAAACTGTCACAAAGTCTTTTGTGCTACTGGCCAGATGGCGCTTTATGTGACCCAATTTTCAACGATTGTAATCAATAAATCAATAACGAATTTTTCAAAAAAAAATACAAACTTGATCAATCTAAATGAACGACTTTACACAAAGTTAGATCAAGCGTACAGTTAAGCCTTGTTAATAAATAAAATGGTCACGAATTAAAAGAATGATTAATAAATCATCGTATCGATCGTGTATAGAAATTACGCAAATGTTAGAAACTGGAAAACAATACATGAAATATGAGCACCGGAGTTAGCCACCTAACGTATGTCAAAAGAAACATTATAAAAGTAATTGAATTTATTAAACCTAACCTAAATCGTAAGCTACTCCTGTGAGCGCATTTGATTGGTGCATTATTGCAGGAATGCAATGCAATATGCAAGCCATGAAACGTGAAGGAAGAGGAGCTTGACCGATTTTATTTGAGTCGGTCACTGTTGGCACGATTCCTGCAGTAAACAAGAAACGCCTTTGTCACGATCCGACAATTCATAACGCCATTAATAATCGATTACTTCATCGAAATGACACAATACTAATTTAATCTATTGCTATAGCTTTTACCCATTTACCCAATTGCTACCACATTGCCCGTTTCTCGAGAACTTTTTCGTTTTGGGTTCTTGTCTTGCTTCTTATAGTATGTTTGCCGCAATCTGCGAGAATTCGATTACGATTGATTATGATTTAGATATGTAATTATTGCGTTTGAAATGTGTGCGTGGGCGTCACGATTATTAACTACACATATGTTATTATAACCTAACTTATGCGCTATGCACAAGAACAACTCGTAATGAATTGGCAAACGACCCGCTTTTAATGTAATAAAAAGATTAACCATCTATCTATTCAT
This sequence comes from Leptusa sp. GC000079, assembly GCA_030264655.1. Classification (NCBI taxonomy): domain Eukaryota; kingdom Metazoa; phylum Arthropoda; class Insecta; order Coleoptera; family Staphylinidae; genus Leptusa; species Leptusa sp. GC000079. Next base: position 15,464 of record JARJDT010000962.1, read on the forward strand.
AGGTATACTTACATATTATGTGTGTAAGATAAAACTGTGAACCTTCAAGAATTCGATTTGAAATCAAGAAAACATCAACGTGACCTGTTTTTGGAAGCTGCCGCTCGTGTGCGCGCGCTTGCGATGTCCGAAGAGCGATTTGCGCGCTTGTTTGGCGTTGCTCAGTGGTAGCTGTTAAATTAAACTTAAACATATGATACATTAGGAATTGTAAACGCATGCAGGATTTACATAAAATAAACATTTCATTTTTCTCGGCCGGCCGGCCATTCGCTCGCACTTCGATTCATGTACTTGTTATTTACGATTTAGTGTCACTTATATCGTTTTAATACCGAAAAATAAGGCGCAATAAATTTGACTTCAATCCGGTGCGATTACCTCTCACACTGTGATTTCTAAAAAAATCAAAAATTCACAAAGATTTCGTAATATTGATGGCTATCATTTGGTTAGGTTGGGTTACTTCCGAGCGGGCGCTGTAATTTAATTCGAGGATAATTTGATCGATTTTTTGTCTTTTTGTTGTCATCTAGCATTTTATTTGCGCACCTAATTTTCTAAATAGAAATTTCATGAGCAATAAAACGTGAAATAAAAATTAAGAGCAATAAAGATGATTTATATTAAGATCATAAGTGATTTAGTCCGCATCACGTACATTTTGATCACTTCGATGTTCAGCTTGTTCATTTTAACGATCTTAATATTAATCATTAATAATAATATAAAAGAGGAACGCGTTAAACGTAATAATAAACTTCATTTGACCATTCAATTTGTACACTATACCAAATGTAGTTTACACTTTTGAACATCAACATGCGACAATATTATCGGTCTCTAGCTGTTGCCTTGACGACAACCCACAAATGTCACTGGAAGTGACAGACAGACATATAAACCGCAAATAAAAACCCGAAGCGAAACAACGAAAAAAGCATCGGGTAAAATTTAATAACCTAATAAAATGGTGAATAAAAATATAATAGTTAAATAAAAGGCAAAGTTTTGTTTTATTAATGAGATAAGATTTCCATTAGTCAATTGCATAGGTAACCATAGTGCGTAACTTTACACCTTTCATAGGTGTTTCATTTCTTTTCAAACAATAATCGAATAAACGACAACGACGTTGCTGTGTCTTTTGTGTAATAATTTTATTCATTCATGTGTTGCTTTGATGATTAATCAAGTTGACGCCAAGTTGTAAATTTCTGAAAGCATTTCGAAACTTCTTCTCCAACATCTAGTTCCTGATGATATTTTAAAAGTTTAAAAATGCAGAAATGTAATTTTAGAACGTCATAAATTAAACTAGACGAGTATCGATGACCGCACGGACCACGAAAAATGCAAATTATAACCAAAACTTAATAAAAAGCATTTCATTACATTTCTGATCAAATCTCAACTTTTCGTAATTAAATCTTCACAAAGGATAAGAAAGGAAGCAAATAAAGTTATAAATTTTATTTTGTGTTAATCGTTTAAATCACACCAACACCAAAATATACGTCTGCTCGGAAATTATAACTTCGTCGAAGTGATAAATCCTATCCTTAGCGAAGATTTACTATGAAGAGTGTCAAATAAATTACGCATATTTCTCGAAATTTATTGTCATGTTTGTTGCATTTGCATCGCAGATCTAGTCACGTCAATATTGTCAATAATTGAATAAAATCAATAGACTCAAGGCAGACTAAGCAAGAATAAAATAAATAACTTACGCTCGGTGTGTATTAAAAATTTGCAAATTGCGACATTAACAAGCGCCTTTGACTTTGCAATTAGC
>JARJDT010000971.1:0-12971 GCA_030264655.1 Leptusa sp. GC000079
AAACCAAGAACGTATGCAACTTCGATGACACATTGACAAATAAAGAAGTCTACCACATGATTTTTTCTTATGGTTTGATGTTATGTTAGATTTTTGTCCGCCACCTTCGACTGCAGCGCCGCCCTTTCGGCCGTCTACCTAGAATGATCTATTGTAAAAAATGAGTTTGAAAAAATTGTTAATAAGTTTTGATGAATATGAAATTCAGAACGTATGTCTGCATCGACGACTTCAACCGATGCGAGACACTGGCCGAGCACGCTGCTCGGCAAAATCAGATCGCTGTGGTCAGCTGGCAACACCGCCGGAAATACAGGACTCAATCAACTGATTTCAGGCAGGACTCTTTTGACATTTCGAACGTGAAGTTCGTGTTTGCTGCACGATTTGCCTGATTTGCATTTTGTTTGGCGTTTCATGAGAGTTTCAACTTCGAGAATTCTTCTCTTAATCTCGACAAAATTCGAGACAAGATCTGAAATTCTTGTCTCGTGAAACCCTATTTGTTGATTTTGTTTTTGCACAATTTTTGTTTATTTTGTTTGTCGCCACTTTGTTTTTAGTGCATTTGTCTCAACTTTTAACACTTTATTAAACAGTTGTAACTTGACTAATTGTCATTTTAACATGTCGAAACACTTAACACAAAACATAAATTCATTAACATACTGATGAATTCCATTTCCACTTTAATTTATCTTCTTCAGCCCTCCTGGGCACTTCCAAATTAGGCAAAACCACATTAAAACATTAACATAGTCTTGCACAACGCCAACCTCAGACGCTTCATCTGATTATTTCTTCCTCTTTGCTCTATCTCTGTATCTCTATCTCCAAGACCAGTTTTTCTGTCGTTGAATTTACTTCGTCTTGTTTGACTACTTGATGCAAGTTGTGTGTTTGCATTTGTTTATTGCTTGTGAAAATGGGGTTGTTTAATTGGGGTTGAATCGTCCTTGCAGACGACGATTGCGGCAACGAGAAGCCCATGACGAAAAAGTCCTCCGAAGACATGTACATGCGGTTGGGTCTTTTGCTGGGCGACAATGCGCGCCGCTCGACGCGTGCGCCCCCACGCGGCTCCCACGAGTCGTGCTCGTCACTGGCGAGCTACGACACCGGTGCCGTCATGTCCACCAACACCAGTCCGGTCTCGACGCTGACGGGCAGTTCCGAGGACCAGATGCGCGCCGTCGCCGCCGTCTCCGACAGCGTGGGCTCCCTAATGTCAATGTCCATGTCCGGCCAGAGTAATTGCAGTTCGAGTCCGATCAGTCGGCGACACAGTGTCACAAGTATGATTTCTCCTTAGGCCATTTTCGCAGTTTCCTGACTGGTTTCCCTTTTTTTGTCTTCGTTGTGTGGTTTAGATGGCCAGGGACCCGCCGATGACCTCGCAATGTTCCAGTCGCGTCGCACTTGTATAAGGCGATCCGCGCGCAACGGTCCTGTCAAGGGTCCCATCGACCCGAAGATCCGTTTCGCTCAGTATCGCACGCCGCAGCTGACCCTCAAGCCGTTGTTCTTCGAGGTACCGCTACAAGAACCCGATCCGCTCTTCCTGGGACGCCAATGGCTCATCAAAGAAATCAGCGAGATTGTCGGTAAGTCACACCAAATTGACACCAAAATATGTTGCTTCGCGTAATTTCTGCGATTTTTGCAAACTGTTTAAATTCAGCGCGCAAATTACTTTGTTGTCGCGAAAAATATGGAATTTCCGGTTGTTTACAGGTCATTCATCACCAGGTGTTCTGTTAACTGGTAACCCAGGTACGGGTAAAACCGCGCTGATTCTGCAACTAGTCGAACATAGTTGTTTCGGGCGGCGTAAAGAAAACATCTACCAGCAACCCGCCTCGCAGAGCACCCAATCTTCGATCCATTCCCCAGACCGTTCCCGCTCTCCTTTGTACTACCAAGTCGAGCAACAGCCCGGCGATAAACTCCGCCATCTCGCCAGCCACGTGGCCGCCTACCATTTCTGCCAAGCAGACAACAATAACACGTGTCTCGTACCTGACTTCATCCACTCTCTGGCGGCGCAATTGTGCCAAGCACCGCAACTCACCGCTTATCGCGACCACCTCATCAACGAACCTCACCTCCAAGGGGCACTCTCCCTGCGGGAATGCATCGCTAACCCCGATCAGGCTTTCTGCCGCGGGATCCTCGAACCTTTGTCCAGTCTACGACGCGTTGGGAAAATTGACACCCCAAGCTGCGTGATCCTAGTTGACGGCTTGTGCGAAGCCGAGTATCATCGACCGGATCACGGGGACACCATAACCTCGTTTCTTGCCAAACATATGCCGCAATTTCCTTCGTGGTTGAAAGTTTTGGCCACTGTACGGACGCAGCTCCTCGATTGCGTCAAGCAGCTGCCGTTCACGCGGATCTCGTTGGATAACGTGTCCAACAACGATAATCTTCAGCGGGACATCCTGGACTATGTCAGTTTTCGTCTGCAGAACAGTCCCACGATACAGACGAACATAACGGCGACTAACGTCGTCAAGATCGAACTCAACCAACACAAATTCTGCCAACACTTGCTTCAACTGTCGCAAGGATCTTTTCTCTTCGCAAAGTTAACCTTAGATCTTCTGGAACGGGGACACTTGGTGGCTAAAAGTTCTGGGTTTAAAGTCCTTCCAGTTTCGTTGGCCCAAATCTACTTGTTGCATTTCAACCTGCGCTTTCCGACCGTCCGATCCTTCGAAAAAGTTACACATATTTTGAGTGTGTGCCTGGCAGCTTTGTATCCGCTGACCTTGGTCGAAATCTACTACTCGGTGAACGCTCTCCTCGTCGACACTTTTTTGCCGTGGAGCGAATTTCTCCAACGCTTCAAACTCCTCTCCGGGTTTTTGGTCAAGCGACTAGACAACACGTATATGTTTTTCCACCCGTCATTCAGGGAGTGGCTCATTCGAAGAGACGACCTTGAAAGTCCCAAGTTCTTGTGCGACCTGCGCGCGGGACACTGCGGCATCGCCTTCCGTCTGTCGCGCGTACAAAGCCCCCTAGACTCGGAGAAGACGCTGGAACTGGGACACCATATACTCAAAGCGCACGTCTACCGGAACATGTCCATGGGTGACTTGACCTCGCGTGACCTTCAAGCGTTCTGGGTGACGCAAACCACCCAGAATGTCTCGGAGGGCGTCAGCAACCTGCGGAACGTCTACAGTCCCAATGTGAAAGTCTCGCGGCTTCTGCTGCTTGCCGGCGCTGACCCGAATCACATCACGGATTTCTTGGGCAATGCCCCAATATTATGCATGTACGCAAACGAAGGCATCGTCCCGATGATTTCACTCTTGTTGGAATTCGGCGCTGATGTCGAGTTGACCAACAGTCAAGGCTGCACAGCTCTGAGTCTCGCCGCAGCAAAGGGACACTGCGATGTTGTGCGCCAGTTGATTGCGACGGGAGCATCCCCGGGACACGTCGACACTGCAGGCCACTGTCCTCTCATACACGCCGCGCGCAACGGTTGCCTGAATGTTGTCGCCTACCTCTTGGCATGCGAATGGAACTCAAAACTTGAAGAAGACATCAATTTGTCGGAGGCTTCCCAGCAGGCGCTTGTTGCCGCCGCGGGTCAAGGCCACCTGGAAATCGTCGAGTATCTGCTTGACATGTCAAACGTCGATGTGGATCTCCAGTGTTCCTTGACAGGTGAGACACCCTTAAGTGTCGCGGCAAGCAACGGGTGTCTCAGTGTCCTTAACGCGTTGATTAACCGCGGGGCCAGTGTCCAAGTGACCAATAAGAAGGACACTGCCCCCTTGCTGCTTGCTGTTAAAGAGGGGCATTGGGCTATTGCAGAGACTCTGATTGAAAACCACGCCGCTTTGGAGCAGTGCGACAGTCAAGGACGCAGTGCGTTAATGTTGGCTGCTTCCGAAGGACACAGGGCCCTCATTGACTTGTTGCTTGATAAAGGGGCACAGTTGGAAAGACAGGACGTTGAGGGTTTGACGGCGCTGTGTTGGGCTTGTTTGCGGGGCAAACAGCAAGCGACGCAGAGTTTGCTTGATAGGAACGCGGCGTTGAATCACACTGATAAGACTGCCCGGACGCCACTGGATTTGGCTGCGTTTCAAGGCAATCCGAGTATTGTGCAGTTGCTGATGGAGCGCGGGGCGTTGATTGAACATGTTGATATTAATGGAATGCGGCCTTTGGATAGGGCGATTGGGTGCAAGAATGTACAAGTTGTGCAGTGTTTCTTGAAGAAAGGGGCCAAGTTGGGACCAGCCACTTGGGTTATGGCGCAAGGAAAGCCTGACATTATGTAAGTTCTTACACATATTAATTAAATAATAAACAAAAAATTGACTAAATTGTTTGTTTCTAGGCTTATACTCTTAAATAAACTCCTTGAAGATGGTAATTTGCTATACCGGAAGTCCCGCCTGCGGGAAGCAGCTCATCGTTATCAATACGCATTAAAAAAATTCCCGGATGAAGAACTGCCCACGTTTAGACAACTCAAGTACAATTTTCTTCTCAATCATTCGCGGTGCAAACGAAAACTTAACGTAAGTTTTCCCCTCCCCTCTTTACCTCTTTACGAAATTTTCTGTAAACTTGTAAACTAATCATTTTTGTAATTAGGAGTTTGAAGAAGCCATTGAATTAGCAAACGCTGCACTTGAGATGAAAACCGACAGCTATGAAGCGTTTTATGCACGTGCCAAAGCGGAACTTGACCTCGGCCGCAATGAGAAAGCACTCGCCGATGTCAAAGACGCTTTGCGTTTGGTTAGTACTCAGCGACCGGATGTGAGGAAGGTGTTGCTGCAACTCAAGGAAGAAATCCAGAAGAATGCGAATATTAACGGAAAAAGCAGCAACAGGGTGATTAGCAATAGAGATTTTGCCATATCGGTTGACACTTTGCACGAATAAATTATTTAATTTATGAGAATTCATAAGCAAAAGACTGAAAAAGTTAAATTTGACAATCAACTTAAGTTCATATGCGTAACTATTAATTTATTTGTTTGATTTTGAATTATGTATCATTCCCAATATAATTTTAAACTGAAAAATTATTATCAACGTCCTTTAAACTTTTAGTTTATTTACTTTTACTTATTTAATTTAAATGTAAAGCGAGAAATATTGTTGTCTTCTTATTGTTTTTGTTGTATTTTGTTTCATGTAGCTTTAAAATCTTGACATATTATTATTTAATTATTAATAATTATAAAGTGAGTGAGTGTTGAGTTGAGTGTTCAATCCCAGTAACTTGTTTGAAGTGTAAATTCAGTTTAATCTTGCCAATCAATTATTAATTGAATGCGAAATGCAAGACTATTTATTCATAATTATTTAATTAATGTATGATTAAGGCGGTTCCAATGTGCAAATATTCAATGCAATTTTTGTCTTTTGTTATTTTTATTTGTATTCTACTTATTACTTTATTCTTTATTGTTTATTTTTTAAGGTATGTTTGAATTCAGTTTGTTGCAGTCTAACTGCTCTATTTATCAATCAATGTATTCTATTATTAGTAGCCAATTAATTAGTTGCATTATTTAATTATATTTTATGAGGTGCTAATTTGAAACAGCAATAATCAAAATATACGAATATAAACAATTTGAAAGATGTAATAAATAAGTATATCAGATATTTGTTTTAATTTTTTATCATTTTAATCCTTGATACATCCTTTATTTTTAATAGTTTTCTTAACATTTACATTTTTTGCAATAAATTTGCAAAAAAAACAAATTTGTGCGAAATTGGTTGCATATCGTAAAGCATCGAATTTTAAAAATGGTATGTGTGTTGCATACAGTTAAACTACAAACGGAAAATTGTAAAATCGATAAGTGTTGTGCAATGCGGTTAAATAATTTGAAATCCTGGTATTCCTGGACCCGATCCTAAATCAGGTAGGATGTGTAGCTCTTAATGTTTAATAAGGTCCTATTCAATTTTCTATATGCAGGTCAAGGGCTTGACTTTAACTTTAGTCGCATTTTCAATTTTAACTACAAAATTTAATGAATTCTGAGCATAGTTTCTGACTAATAAATAACTAATAAAATAAAATGCGATAGGCGATATTTATTTATTCACATATCACATGCATTCAAACTAACAGTAACAATAATATTGAAATAAATAATCTCGTTTGTAGAATGAACAAGTTATTGATTTATTTTCTATTGTTTGTTTATTTATGCGTTCTGAAAACACGCACTTTCAAAAAAAGCAAAGAAATATTGCGCTTATCGCGGCTGTGCTAGTCGTTCTCGTTCATTTCTTTTTTTTCCTCTTATTTATAATTTACAATAGTTTGAAGATTGAACGATTATGTAAATGCAAACAAAAGCGGCGCGCTCATAAATACGAAATACAATACAAATACAAAGGCCGATAATGTTGCCTTCAGGATATATAAAATCAAGAATATCAAACAGCGCGAGAAGAGTTAGCTTAGAGAGAATGTTATGGTTGCATTGCGGATGATGCATATTGTCCAAACTCAAAGTCGAAACCAAACACAAAACGCAAGTTCATGAGGTACACTTACATCCTTGCATTATTATCGGTATCAGCAGCAAGTTTGCACAGAACAGAACAGAGTGTTCTTGCAATAATAAATTTCCTTTCGCAGCGTGAGCGGCTAATATCCATTCATTGTTGAATTTTGGGAAAGTAGGTCTCTATTTGTATTCTCATATGTCAAACTTTGACAGTTGTCAAAATCGAATTACTCTGATCGACTTGAAACTTGTAATCTGTACTTTTTAGTACTTTAATATTAATTTTCTGATAATTTCATACCAATCAAATTTTAAATAAGGGTTGTTTACTCGTAAAATTAAAAATTAAAAATGGCGGAATCAATTAATTGTCCAAATTTCGAACGTTAATTTTTGACGAAATTTGCTTAAGACATATGATTTGGTGGTAATTTGGTGTAATTAAGACGCGGAATATTTTGTTGTAATGTTTGAATTGAACTTTAAAAGTTAACTTGGTTAAATCTCAATAATGAAAGCATATTATTAATTTTCCTTTCGCAGCGTGAGCTCGTAATATCCATTCATTGTTGCATTTTGGTAAAATAGCTCCCTATTTGTTCTCTAATCTGTCAAACTTTGACAGCTGACAAAATCGAATTACTCTGATCGGCCTGAAACTTGTAATCTGTACTTCTTACTAATTTAAATCCAATTTGAAATAAGGGTAGTTTACTCAAAATTCAAAATGGCGCAATAAATTAATTGTCAAAATTTCGAAAGTTAATTTTTGACGAACTTTTATGTTCATGATAATTTGGTGTAATTTAGACGCTGAATATTTTGTTATAATGTGTCAACTTTAAAAGTTAACTTTGTTAAATCTCAATAATGAAAGCATATTATATGCCGAATACCTGTGGAGTGTGCGTTCGCGAGTGAGAGGTAAACCAAAGCGCAAAGGCGCACAGCAAGCGCTAGGCCCGCCGAGTTCAACCGGCAGTAAGCAGCAAACAGCGAAGTGGCGAAGCAGCGCAGCGCGGCCAGTCAGCTGAAGCCTTTGCAACGCAAGTCGCAACGCGAGTCGCAAGTGAACAGCGAACGTCCAAAAACGCACATTTGTTGCAACTGATCGAAACACGCGATAGTCGCGATCGCAAAGACGCATTTTTCGTGCAAACGAACAATTTATCAATTAAAATAAAAGTCTACTATTCAAGTTGTAAATTACTAGTGTTAGAAAACATTTGCAAACAACAAAGCAACAATTGTGTTTGCGTTCGTTGAAATCGCATAGGAAAATGTGCGGGCATTTCGGCAAACTTAAAGTCAAACACAATTAAAATATTCCTCGACTTCTTCGGCGAGACATCAGTCTCGTCACCATAGACAACCAACCGGCGTTTTACGATCACAACAACGACAAAAGTCGACAAAGGCGAAGAGGTGCGTTCGTGTGCATGTTCACTCGTCACCCTATTTGATCAATTTCCAATGCAACAATAACATTATGATAAGGTGCGCATTCATCGAGTGATAACGCGCGTGCGATGGATGGTTTCTTGTGATTTCATTCAGTGCGATAACAACATTTTGATAAGGTGCGAAAGTATATGTGCTGATTTCGGAATGCCAATCAATGGGCACAATCAACTTGGACTTGGAATTTGAATAATAGTTTACTTCGCATCGCCATCACCATGCATAAAGACAGGTTAATTCCATATATTTTTTCAAATTTTTACTTAAATTCGCGCAAAAATCAGAATATATTATGTAGCATATGCGAATTTACGTGAGTGCGTAATGCTTTTTCAACACTCGTTACATACTATACTTTTTCTATGACCATTTTTCCAAGTTTTGCGTGTACCGTGAGTGCGCACTCAGTGATACCAGCCGAAAATGTCGTAATTTTTTTTGGTGTTTTGACATAAAGTCGTGACTTGGGGTTGTGTCAATGTTGCCAACTTAATTTATAATTTTGATGAAAATTCCCTAGTATTTCACTAAAATATCAGAAAACGAAATGTTATGTCTTCTTTCATTCATTTATTTATTGAGATTTGACAACATTTACGAAATCTCAATAACGAATGGATATTACAAACCTCGTTACAAAATGACTAATTTTCTATTTTTGTTAAATTTTTCTAAATATTTAACTAAGATCCACGTCGAATGTCGACTTGGTTGTATAAACGGATTTGTTTTTTGCTTCTCAATTGAATTAGTTTTTCGCGTTTCGTCTCGTTTCAAGTGGAGTCGGTAATAAATCGCATTGGAATCGAAGCGAGCACACATAAAATGCAAGACCTGTGCGTCGATTTGCGAGTACATAAAATTCCCAATTCCAATATTGAATAAACACGCAATCGAAATTTTATTTACATTTTACAGTGCGAATTTATTTGTTTATGCATATTGATAGCTTTTATTTGCGCTGAAAACGGAAATTTCAATGCTGGAAAAACTTATTCAATTAATCAGCAATCACTCAATGACAGAGCTCATTTGCTGAGGTTTGTCAGACTCTTAATAAGATAAAAACCGTGACAAACGCGGAATGACTTGCGAAAACAAATTTCTCTCGCATGATGGAAAAATGTGAAAATCACAAAATGAAATATTCATCACGTTACGCGATTATATTCGGTAATTGTATAATTTAAGCATTAAATTTGCGCCGCATAAAACGTCTGCAAACGTGAATTAACTGTGAAATTGCGGTAAAAAGAAAGGTAACAGAACAAACACAAAGTGTAAACTTGAGAAAATATGCTTCAATGTTTGATTTTCTGAGGATTTTCTCATTAGCCGACGCCATTTTGATTAAATATTAATTTTCGCCATTGTTGATTTACTGAAACACCCTGTATAGCATATGCCTGCATTGTGAATGTGACCGCTTTGAAATGAGTTGTTGCGGGTGTCGTAACTCGTAACTAGAAAATTTCCAACAAGAGAGAAACGAAATTTCTAATGTCTGATTTGATGTGAAATGAAACGACCGCAAGTCATTGATTACCTGCCACATCATGTGTGTGATTGCATAACATACGATCCCACAATTCGTTCGCACATCAAAAGCCGAACGAATTTCTTTCGAATGGCAATGAATAAGAATCAAATGAGCTTTAATTAAATTAAGTGATTGATCCTTATCAATAACACAACAACAACAAGCTGAACTTTACTTTTACTGCGCTCGCCAATTTCAATTTCAACATGATATTTACCAATAGCCATATAGAAATAAACGAAAAATTTCAAAATTAAATTATAGTTCTCATGCATGTGAGCGTTGTGATAATTGTAATGATTATTTCTTATTGTGTCAAATATTGTCCTGTTTCGAGCCATGAATAAATTACATTGCGTTAGTATTCAAGCATTGTTTTCTTTGCTTGTTATATGTTGCTATAATAGTTAAAGAGGTATAATTGAAAAGCATGCCTGAAATTGAAACTGAAACAAAACGAGAACAAGACAAAACACTTAATATCCGTGTTTGTACTTGCTGTGTCCTTATTATTTCATGTTCATGTCGAACTATACGTATAGAAGTAGAGAGAATAAATTTAAATGTAGGTATAAAAACGACAAGTGAAAGTGATATAAGGCACAATAAGTATGTGTTCGTATATGCGTGGTACTTGTGAATTTTAATCACTTTATTGACGTTTTTTACGCGTTTTTTGTCGTTGTCGAAAGAATTTTTCATTTAATTGCCCGGGAATTTCGCGAATTTCAACATTTTCCGCGTGACATCCCTGATTTTAATTTTAGTTAATTACATTCTGATTCAATTAAAATTTCATCAATTTGTAATATTTCAACTTGATTGCTTATTGACGCTTATTGCCATTAATGAAATCAAACAATTAATTAATTAAAGCAATAAAATAAAATTTGCGCATGTTTGAGTAAAATACGGATCAAAAACAGAGTGATTTAATTTAATATCGGAGTTTATTGATTGTGTCTGCGGTTTATGATAATTTCCTCGGTTTTCTCATCCATTCTATTGATTTAGCATGAAATTGTGCGCTTTCAAATGTATCTTGATCGTGTATCTTTGTGTTTTGTCGTCCAGTCTCAGCTCTCAATTCAATATTGGTTCGCTATTATAATGCAAATGCAAACATATTACACTAGATAGAGCACTGCTTTCAGTGATTTTCACTCGTTTCTGCCTTTAATGAATGTTGTTCTTGTGTGCGATTCGCAACCGAATTGAAATAATAACGGCGCAATTTGTCCGGCAATTTTCGCCAACCGCTAGTTTTACCCGGAAACCGTTTAATCTCTTAATCCATGTATTAACATCGTAGAACATCGAACGCACCCTTATTATTTATACATGCGCGCTATTTTCAAACAATTTTCAAGCAGCGTTTACAATATGCATTAATGTGAAGTGAACAAGTTGCGAGTCGTTTAACGGGCATGAATATGATGGGAAAATTAATTAAAACTGACAAATTAATTACTAAATTCCCAGTTGTCGACTTACATTAAATGTTAAACAAACATTAGAACTTTATTTTATGAGTTTTGTTCGATTTTAGATTTTTTAGGTTAATTCTTGTCAAAATTGACTTTTAATATTTAAACAAACAATAGAACTTAGGTTAGTTTGTTAGTTAATTTTTAGGTTAATTTCTTTCAAAATTGACTTCTGACATTTGAAGCAACACTGACATCTGTCAAACAATCACAGGACAATAAAATGTTGTGTAAAATTGAAACAAACAAACATTACCTACAGCTCTCTTTTCTACAAGTTTTCTTTGATTTTAAGATTTTTAGGTTAATTCTTGTCAAAATTGACTTTTGATTTTATTTTGATATTTGACGCAACAATGACATCTGTCAACAAATCATAGAGAAAATAATTGTTTAAAATTGAAAATTAATTACCAGATCTCCTTAGATCGGCTTAAATTAAATGTTAAACAAACATTAGAGCTTTTTTTATTTTACTAGTTTTGTTTGATTAGAACATTTTTAGGTTAATTCTTGTCAAAATTGACATTTGACGCAACATTGACATATACACGCCATCAGTCAAATATCATTGAAAACAAAATTTTTCTTAAAATTGAAATCTATAAGTAAAGTTATAGTGCCATTGTTATTATTTATTATGCTCATTTCAATTGTTATTGTTGGCTTGGTGGAAATAAAGATCTCCGTTGGTAGGTTGAAATAAAATATAAAATAGCGAACAACCTTGACATTTTTGTAATGAGGCCGTGCACAAAACAGACAGTTTCCATACATCAATTCAACAATTCAACTATCTAGCTAGGCGTAATTCACATTGTGCACTCTCCCATGGAGTTCTTGCAAACTTTCCGAGTACACCTTATGGCAATGCAGCTTATGGAAATAATATATTAGTTTAGAGACATACATGGACAACAGACGCACTTTTTCCTTTTGCAACAATGTTTTATCGATGATTTTCTGGCGCCTTATTAGGTTATGTAGGCGTTAAATCGGTTAAGTACCCAAATACTAGTTGCCTGCAAGCTAATCGTCTGTTTTGGCAATCGAAGTAATAAATAAAGCAATCATTACTTTAATGTGCAAAGGATGCTATTGAAATTGTCGAAAGATTTGAAAGTTTGCGAAAGGCTATACTTTTAAGCAAAAGTGTAACAAACGCCAACTCGTAACTCTTAAAAGATTCTTAAGAAGGTATAATTCGCTTCTTGCTTGTTGCCTTGTTGAATTATGATGTTGTTTCGCAATTCGATACGAGTGTAATACTAGTAAGCAGTATTTTTGTGTTTTGTTGTTTTGTAATCGCATCTCAATTACTTAGAAAAGTTACACAACTTTTTCTTAAACTGAAATTAATTATTATGGTTATAATAACAAAACAAATGCTTTCTAAATTATATTTTAGAAATGGGACTGTTTTAAATTATTCAAGTGAATGAAACGCAATTCGCGTCTTTGTTTTGTCTGCTTTTATTTCGCTACATTTTGTTATTATAAAGCAAGTTCCATGAGTTCCATATTTGCGTAAAAGTTGCAAATCTAAACGGAAATTACATGTCGCATTTCCACATTTTCCTACGCACCAGAACATCATAAATTTTCGTTTGAAATGTCAAAATGATTTTTTTGCCTAAAGTGAAACTTAACATATTAGTAATTTATTAATTTCAGAATTAACGCAATATAAATTAATTTATTATGAATTGAAATTATGAATTTTAATATTAGGAAAAGTGTGCTAACGCACTCTATAAATGTGCTGGTCGGGTGCGTGTTACAACTATGAATCGCGTCGCTCGCGCTATTAAAGTGCACTCATATTCATATAAGTTCGCTCATTAATGCACAGTTAGTAAACTAATTAAGTAATTGCTTTAATTAGTGCATCCGTTATACGTTCGTCGCGTTAGATTTTCACTCAACGCAACGACACTCATTTGAAATGTTTATTTGACGTGCTTAGAA
>JARJDT010000991.1:0-30138 GCA_030264655.1 Leptusa sp. GC000079
CAATAACGTCGGAAACAGGCGACACATCCAGCTTAGCTGCTACTCGTGGCAGTAGAGCCTTGCCGAATGCGGAAGCACCCGCTACAATATGTGTAAAATTGTACTTTTTTTGGGTTTCTAGTACAAGTGGTGTGATGCTTTCAGCGGTAAAGCCTGTGAAAGCATCTGACTCCGCCACTAAAACGCGTGCTAAACCGTTCGATTTAGCGACGGCTTCAGCGGCAGGTCCACATTTTGTACCAGCCACCAGTACAGTCAATTCGCCACCTAATTTCTTAGCAGCCGTGATGGCATTCTGGGTAATTGGCAAGAGAGTTTCGTTGTTGTGTTCGGCGATAATCAGAGTACTCTGTAGCCGCCTAGAAAACTTTACAACAATAATACGTTAACAGATTGTGCTTCAATTGTTTATTATGGCATTCCGCCTACCTGTGTGACGATTTGGCGACTAGGCGAACAAAACATGGTTGGTTGCAAATTGCAAACAATTTACATAACACACTAACAACTAACAAGTAGTTTTCGCCGCACTGGGCTCGTTTTGCTAATATACGAACCGTGCTCGTTTGATTACGAACTAATCAAACCAAAGTCCAAGGTGCAACAAATTTCGCCTTTCGTCACGTGGGTAAAACTACAAAACTCGTTCGAGGAATTTGTATTATGGGTGGGGTAAAACTCCGAGTTTGCGCATTAAAATAATCAGAAATGGACAAATCAGCTGATTTTGAACAATGAAACCGCGCGCAAATTTTTCCGCCATGTTTCTTTGCAACCCTCAACAATTGTTACTAAAATTAGGAACATAAAGAAACTTACCATTTCTTGAAACAATCTGGCCCTATTCATTAACCTTAAATAATTAGTTAAGAAGGCAAAATGGCGGATAGAAACAAATGAACGTTGCGGAGTTGCCATGATTTCAGGGGCCACTAACCTAGCGTCAGTTCCTCAAATTTAACCAAATGGCAGCCATTTTACTTTTAGTACACTGCTAGTACCCGCAATGGGACACTACTTACCGCGTTGAATTATTAATGAATAAAAGAGCACAAGGAATGGTTCTGAACACTGATTAATTTAGCTGCGTGAGCGCTTCTTTGCTGACAGTTCTAACGAAACACACACAAGTGCATCGAGACCAGCCTAGCGCAAGAACACGATTTGTTTGACTATTTTCTCTAAAGAGCAAAAGAGGCAGTGTGTGTGGTGGTGGTGTCTCTCTCATCAGACGTCGTACGTCTACTGTTTTGGTGTAGTGTGTGTGGTGACGGTGTGCCAAAATGGCAGAGAACGGACAGGACAACTCCGATCAATTAAAAAACATAGGTAACGTACCGAACATTTTCATCAAGTTATCGCATGCACGCACAGTTTAGGATGTTGTTGATTGACACCAATCATCACCACTGCCCAGTGGTATCTCGCTATGTTATATAATCTCGAAGAATTGACCATCTGTAAGGCAGGCCAAACCACACTACACCACTAATAGTACATCAAACAAGACTCAAGACAAGATAAAATTCCTGGGTTAATCCCATGCATAACATACGTTTTATAACCTATCTTTTATAATCGAGTAAAAGATAAGAAAGAGTTGATTGTAAGATGGTGAATTAAATTCTAGAATGTAAAATGTAGCCGTTCATTGTAGTAAGGAATTATTGGTGTGTTTGTAGTGTTGTGTGTAAAGTGCGCACGGTGGGCAAGACGAGACGGTTGAATTTGAGGTTATTTCATATTACAACCAAATCAGTCATAGCTATTTAGGCTGAAATTTATTCTTTTGTTGGCTTTATAATATTTGCTGGAGGGCTGATAAAATGTTAACAGAGGAAAAACAATTTTCTTGATTTGTGTAAACATCTTTTATGTGGTTTGTGCCTATTGCAACCCTTAAATTACTTTAGTCCTCATATTTTTGCCGTTTGGGAAATAATCATGAATAACTAAGAGCTAATAGCGTCACATTGTGTTTGTGTTCAATTCTCGATTCTAGACTGTTCGACGCACCGGTTTTCTTCCAGTAGACCAGGTTTCACCTCGTTTTGCTACTTATTGATATTAATATCTCGATACTCGATGCTATCTTGTTAGATGCCTAGATACTAATGTCACAGTCACATGCTAACTTTCAAGACGACATTTACATATGACTATTAATTTGTGTGTTGCCTTGGTGGACAATTACTGCCAAACACTTGCAAATTGAGTGCAAGGAAATAAACCAAATAATAAGTGTTGTTTTTCTTGGTATTTCAACAAAAAGCGAAATGCCTCATTTATTTTGGGATGCTTTGGCATGTGCTTTGCGTGTATTTTGATCAGCGAGATCAGAGCAGCACGTGCTGCCTTAAATTACCTATTACAATTGCACTGGAGCAATAAAAGCACCAAATAAACAAAAAGCGATGTCGTTTTAAGAGACTAAAAATACGCTTTTATTAATACCGGTGATGACAAAATTGAATGCGCATTTTTTAAATGCTTAGCTTTTCGATATGTTGCGTTGTGTTCAGATAATGATGATAAAAATTACTCGTGCTTATTAAAGCGAAAGCAGTAATCAACATTTTTTCCGCGTATCCTTATCACGTATCATGCTGTTAAGCACCCAAATAAATGGATTATTGATTCGGCCAGAGCCGGATTTGAGTACTGAAGAGCCCTGGGCCATCACAATCAATGCAATGCATTAATTTTAAAGTAAAACAAAAAAAAATGAAAAATTACACACTTGCTTTGCTTTAATTTTGAATTAAATTTGAAGATAAATCGTTTTTTTAGACGTCGTAAATTTACTTTTGCCCACCTTCGCCCATTGGTAAATAAGGCACTGTATTCGGCCAAATAGCATTTGTGTTAATAACACGATTATATTGTGAATAACTAAAGTTTGCATTATTCTCTGTCTGTTTTATTCCAAAGTTGTCGCGCTTCGCGGAACGTTTTAATAAACGATTGTGCAACTATAACATCAGTAAGTTTCTGTTGTTGAAAATTTGCATTGTCTCTTAATGAGTGGCTTTCAATTTACCACCAAAAAAATACAAACTGAGCAATAAATCTTGAGTTTTTTAACGCATGGCGGTTATCGATTTGCCAAACCTATTTTTACACCTGTATAGTTATTTTTGTGTGTTGTGTATTTTCGCGTATTCGATCGATTCGAATGTTAGATATATTATCAAATAACGAAGGTCAAAAGGTATTGAAATCTATACAGAAATAGGAAAACTTATTTCAATTGGATATTTGCATTGAAATTCAAGTGAAAGAAAATGTGCGTAGGTATTACCGTATTGTTGAAGCTGAAGAAGCAGAGTGGCATGATGACATCATCCACGAAGAATTTTTTTATAACGTCAATATAGCAGACGTTTAAAAGGCTATTCATCGTTAAATTCTGTATATGAATACCGTTTATTGTATGTTGGGTTGTGTTGTGTTGTTTACTTCGCGACTGAGTGTTATTGAACAGGAGTGTAAATGTAAATTGCTGTTCATTGTGTTGTCTATCTATGCCATCGTTGTTTACTGCGAGGTTCACTGAAAACTTTTATTTGATTAAAATTTTAGTAGATTTAATTTAGTAGTATAGTTTAGTTTTAACCACGATGAATTTAATTGATCCATGACCTTAGGCTTTCGACTGAATGTACAATTTAGTTCTGCGTTTTTGTTGTGCTTTTTGTTGTGTTTTTTGTGTTAATAAAATTCAAACTTTGAAAGTTTGATTGATGGACAAATTTGCAATGTTGCAATCTAATTTTGCAACATAACATAATCTATTTTAATCCGGTTATTAATAACATGTTTACCTATAATCAACCAAACATGTTGTGATGCAATACAAATTTGTCGATAGTTACCTATCAGGTGCACGCAGTTTTTGTCAAAATTGTTGATTGATATCATTATAAACTTGCGTTCATTCATGTTTAACTTTCATTTTATACCATTTTGCTCATTCACGCAAGACAAATAATGGAACTAAACTAATTTAATAACATATTTGAAATTATTAAATAAAAACGGAAAAGTTCATAAATTATGAGTACTTCCTGTTGACTGCTCACTGGCTTCACGTCTGAGCATATGAAATCGAATTGTTTCGGTGAAATTATGGATTTTCGTAAATTAAATTAGCGTAATTAATTTGTTTGTATTTTTATTCGACTAATAATTTATTCTTAATTCGATTTGGTGAAAGTCCACACGATATTTCACGTCTATTTATTTCGTCCACCGATACGTGCCCAAACATTAACTCAACGGATGCATTTTATCATCATGTCATGGCTTATCTGTATTTATACATATATGAAATAAATACATACGTCAATTAAAAGATTTAAAAAGAGAGAAGAAAAGTCTTTTGAAAACAATTGTAATCCGATTACTAAGCAAGTTTTTGCGCGCGCTTTTTTACTCATTTGTATTATGCCGCATATGCGATTCTTACCGTAAATTAATCTCGCAGCAATTAAATTTTATTGTATAGTTATTATTGTTTTTGTTGCAGGTATGTTGCACAATGTTTATACACATGTTGATTACCCATTAAATATCTGTAAGTACTGCAAATTTAAAATTTCATATTCTAGAAACTTATTCTATAAATTTTGTAATTTACACAACAAATTTGTCAAGTCAGCAAAGTAGCGAAGATGGCGGCGTTCATTGAACTGATTACATGCGCGCATAAAATTATGATACGAATGATAAATCCGAGTGTCTTGTGTACGCTCACGGTCGCTCATTCTTATCGTCCTTAAAGTTATATGAGTTATTAAGAAGGCTTAGCATAACTTGAAGATTCGAAAAGCAAAACGGTAGCGCGCTCGACAGCGAGTAAGTGCTCTTCTTGATGAGTCGCGCATACAACAAAATACATTAAGTGGTAAACAGCTTACCAGTGCGCTTGCCGTATAGTGTAGCTGTGGTGTAGCTTTTGTAAGCAATAAAGTTAACTCGTTGACTTGGATCAGGATTGGAAATCGTCGACGTCGCGGCACTCGCGACTGTTAGTTGCGCGCCTCAACTCATCGGAGTTGGTTGGTCCGTTGGACGCGAATTGCTGAAAGCCCGGCGTGGACAAGCCACGAAGATGCGATTGATAACAAATACGACAAAAGTAGTTCACATACCTACTTTATAGACGCTAATTAATTTTAATATAAGCAACGAACAGCTTAGAGTGAGCATCAGAGTTGCGTAGTTTTTAAATTGGAATCAAAGTTATTTTAGTTTGTGCGCCGCGATTTTTGGCATCGGACGCAAAATAGATAAATTTAAATTGCTAAAGTGCAGTAGCGCGCAGTTTACAATGTTGACGGATCATATGTTCCTCGTGCCCGAGAGGGCTCTCTCCATGGATATAACGCGCCTCCAGGAAGACCTAGCCGGTCTGGATTTCGATCCGAGGGTCCTACAGGTGGCTCCGATGGGCAACGTATGGATCTGTAAGTGCAAAACAGCAACCACTTTGTTGTCTGCATAAAAATTAAAAATTGACGAATCGGAAAACATGAGTTTAATTGTGTTATTATATTTCTATTATCTAACAAATTGCGCTCTATAAACTCTCGTAAATGTGCGTTGACTGTGTCGAAATACTGCTTAATTTATTTATAATTGTGTGCGCGCTATTTTTCCAACATACATCATTTGAAATGTAAAATGAACTAATTTTATATTTTCCATATTTCATAAAACAACAGTTGTTGAATATGCGCGCAGTGCGCGTTCGTTCGCGTTCCAAATTCGGCCAGCCGTGTAAATACGTTCGTCTTGTCTTATCGAACAAGTCGAAGTGTTTGCTTTTAATTGCCAAAAAACTAATAAAAGTAGTCTACGAATACTAAACGAACGAAAACGACATATGCATGCATGAAAACATTCGTGTGTGATTTTTGTGTTTTTCGACGATTTTGGGAGAAGGCAATTTTATTTCAAAGCACGCAAAACAATTATTTTCACGAAGACACGAAGGTTTTCGATTCTGTCGAAGACTTGCACAAGGTTCGGAAGTGTTGTAAGAATTCACATATTTTTGACACTATATACGCTGATTGCAATACTTACTTCGTGAATTTAATCTATGATATTATTTTACAATGATACAATGACCTCAACCTTTTGTTGGTCATACATGCATATATGAGTTGTTATTAATTATAATTACACTGTATACTTATGTGTAATAATATACATGATGAATTTCGTCATTTTCATTCAAAGTTACCACTTGAACAAGGAATGTTTCAGTGTCATTACGCTAGGAACATGCCCTTTACGGTCCCTTCAATTCTAACCTAAATGTTGTAGAGTTAATGATAAAATCGATAAGTTTGTTATTGCCTCTTGATAGTCTTGATAAAAGGTGAAAGAAAAAGCGCTTACATAAATCAATTGCGAATTTAATGTGAAGTAGTTACGTGAAACATTTAAAATTTCTTTTTAATTATCTAAATCTAAAGTGAATAAGACTTACCTAGGCTTGGGCGGATGCTGTGTAATGTTATAAAATTTGCACTTGTGTTCTTGTGTAAATCGCAAAAAAGAAAACGAAAAAATGAAAGTTTCCTATACCGATATTAATTAAATACAATTTAGTACTTATTATTATAGTGTAGTGGTGATAAATTTTCTCCGCGGTGATGTTGCTGATGATAGCTTACACATACGTATAATGCAATTATCAAAAATTATATCTTTGTAATAAAATATCGGCTTTGCTGTTGCCGCTGTTATTTTGCCACAGCGAGCAAAACAACAAACGACGACAACACTGGATGCTTGAGGAAGAAGTGAAGAACTTTCACTCTGCATCATGCTGATTGAGCGACTTGTAGCTGCTAGAATTTACTTATATTCACAATGCGACTAGCAATAAACAATGTTTGACGTTGTGCTTGGTTGGTTGCCAACGCATGTGCAAAAAAGCCCTTTATCGTCATTATGAACAAATTGCACGCTCTAGTTAAACCTAACCTAACTTTAAATCTGCTCACGTACTAACGGACGGACATGAGCGACGTGGGTAAATAGACTCATTTCATTCTTTTCTTACGCTTTGAGTTATTGTCAACAAAGCATTAAAAATGTAGGAAACGCGCACAGAAGAAACGAGCGTAATTGTCAGGTATTCATATGGCAACCTACGATACGCGATTCGAATTATGCACTTTGCGTTTTTGTTCGAATTTCGTGTAATTGTTATTCGATTACGTTTTCTCCGGTTCCGCATTGTTGGATTATGTTCGTGTACAAAGTGTTTTAAAGTGGAACTGAACGACGATATGTATCAGCCAATTAGACACTCGGTAAATCAAAACGCGGTAGCTAATAATTTTCGATGTGTACAAACCGCGCGTGCTCGCTGCACACATCAAAAAAATGATACGCTTTTTTCTTTCTCCTTTTTGTTGTATTATTGCGGTCGTAATGACAGTACCGTTAGTTATGTGATGACCGATCCTTCCGACTCGTACGCGACTTGACAATTGCTTCGAAAGAACTGCCATCAGCTCACCTACTTATGACAGCAATTACTTCATCGGATTAAAGCAAAAATTCAACTTTTTATTAACAAATTGGCCCAACTTGTGAGCGCGCCATCCATCATGCTCTGTTTGTCATCGTATAAAATGTGTATTAAATGAAATGAATTCATTAATCAGCTTTTGTTTGTGATGTTGATGCGTTCGAACCGACTATTAAGCAAACACCTACGAGGTCTCGGCCAACAAAACCGACGCTTGATATAAAAAATAAAAATATGTAATGAGAGCTCGCGGTTATTATCTTCCTGTAGAAATGTTGTTTGTTGATCCTGTTGCAAACTACATCATTGCACCGATATGTTATGGTAATCTGGGTGAGTCACTGAGACAAAAGCCGATGGGAGTGTTCGTTTTTAATTGATGTGTTTTTCCATAATCTCCGTTTACAATTGAGATTTTTTAAAAGTCGGTTTTGGAAAAAAAATTTAAAAATGCTGAGTTGCCGTATGTATTTCGAATGTTTTAAATTTAATCAACTATTTAATTTAATTAGTTGATTATTAATTAACTCGTACGAAGAAATTTTTACATTTTGAACGTCTTGGTTTAATAACTTTAATCAATTAATGTGGTTATTTTCATTAATATTCAATTACTATTGGTAAATCTGGCAACACTGCTAATATTGTCTCTGATATATAATTGTCATAACCTGAAGGTATTTGATGAACCAGACTACTTTAAAAAATTTCAATCGTGAACGGAGTGTACGTATATGAATATGACTGTCTGATAGGTGGATGCAGTTTTGTTGTTTTATTAATAAATGACAGGTACTTACTTAAAGTTGTCCGTTGAGGAAGGTAGAAAATTGCAGGTTACACTTTATGATACTGTTTTGTATTTGGCTACGAATTACATAAGAAAGATTTGTCAATTGGCGAACCGTAACGAAACGCTAAATTGAATTTTAATGCGTTATCCACACTCAAAACAAAGAAATTGAAGGAAAAAGAATCGTGATGCTATTAATAGTCGCAGTCGCTTTCGATTTTATTGCCTTGGCGCTGATTGCATAATCCGAAGAAAATTGGATTTTCCGCACTCTTCGACAAGGATTTCGAAGTACTGTTTGATTTTATCTTGAATATACTTCAATCAAAGTGTTCTTCTGAGGAAGTCCTTACTTAAGATAACCTTCTTGAATCTAAATTGCACTTTAATTGTGGCACGATTTAAAATTCAAATCCTAACCTCACTTCAAGAAGCTGCGCAAAACAAGAATTTGCGCGTTTTAGCAACAAGTAGTTATTTTACATTTAATTTAATAATGCTTTCAAAAGCCATGAGCCATGTATGGAATTTGAAAAAAATAAAATCTAAAGTGTCGCTTGATGTCTATGTTCACAAATAAATTTACTTTCTGTTCCATTAAATTTTCTTGTTAATGCCGCAAACGGAAACGTACTAATTAACACCTAATTTCCCAACAGCTTACACTCGAGTTACATTCTGCACTTAACGGAAAAGTGCAAATGCCTCATAAACGCAATTAAGTTTTTAATTATTTACACTTCAATACGTGCGCGCACCGTGCGGTTGGAAGAGAATTATCATTGGAATTATTAGATTGCTCGCCATATTCTATCCGTATAATAGATTAGAGCGCAAAAGAAGCGTTTCACAAATGACATTTAATTATTGTATCCGTGCACAGCGCCTTATTCGTCGTAATGGGATTAATTGCGGATTGCTGATTACACTATTGCAGAAGTGTGCAATCAAAACTTGAGATTTTCTTGACATCGTTTTTTAGCTTAAGTTATTAAGCACTATAAATAAGTTTAATGATCTTTTTGTAATGACTGCAACATCGGATGCGAGAATAACATACTGTTGATTTATAATGTCAAATGTTATTGAAATGACTAGATTTAAGGCTTCTTCATGATATGATGATATGATGTTGCTAGTTGTCGAATGACAAATTAAAAACTCATTTTCTCAAGTGTCTCGTGGAGAAAAACATTACACAAAGACAATTTGGCAATGTTACTTTGTTTTCTTGCTATTTTTCTATGTTTGCGTATGTTTCATGTGAGTTGACCTGGTTAATGTACCTGGTTGCTATACAAAGGATTATTAACATATTGATTGACCTAAAAGTCGAGCTTTTGGGACGATTCTGCCTAATTTATTACTTTATAGAGCCATTTATGAAATGCTTTTCATTTCAATGTAAATGCCAAATACTAGTTTTCACTAACAATATATCTTTATTTTTTTATGTGCAAATTCAATTCTCACGATGATTGGGAATTTGTTGTATTTGTTTGCAAATTAATTGGCCTAACCTTAAATTCACATGATAGAATCGTCAAAAGAATCGTTAAGTTAATTTCGCCACTTGTATTTCATCAATCATTTAGGTATTCATTTAGTTTACCTGTCTATTGAATATTGCCGATGATGTAATCCATGAAAGGCGCAATTGAGTTTGTTTTTAACTCGCAAGAAGTGAAATATTTCGGTAGTAGTTACTTGACCGCATTTCTTTTTGTGGTGCATTCTTGCTGCTTTTATGACTTGAATGTCATTTTTTTCATGACTTCATGTGATGATTTCGAACGGTTATTTCGCGCTTTGTTGGCATATAATGTTCGGCTACTTAATTTTAATTTGCTAACGCTTGAATAATGTATATTCATTTCACGTATACGTTGCATTACATAACCGAATCGTATATCAAATCGAACAATTCCCTCGGTAGTTTTGCGCTATAAACTCGAACAAAAGTTATCAGGTCAAAACTTGCTTCGAGGCGGTTCGCAATTATCCATGCTGTGCTCATTTAATTAAGTCGAATAATGTCTGATTTCTGATTTAGCACCACATATGAATGCGTTGATTTGTTGAAAGAAATGAATAAGCGTTGCTTTGTTTGCGAAATTTGATGTTCCGGTGAAATTGGAATTTTATTGTCATTTTTTATGCTCGTCTGCGCTTGAAATTCGGATGCAAATGTTTAGAAATGCTCAAATTCAATTATACAAACAAAAGAGAAACTTTTCTTGCAAAATTCCTACGAATATGTTTATTTTATTTCTATAATATTTAAGTAATTTACAATTTTATGCTTATTTGTTTTATGCCTTTAAATAAATTTCAGTTTTCGAATGAATGTCAATTCTTATCTACTAGGCTCTTGCTTGAACACATTTTTCACCGTTATCTTATCATAATGACACCGCTCAAGTTCGGTAAGTTGTAATGACTTCTGTTATGACTTATCGAGTTATCGAGAAATACACGAGAGTCGTTTCCGCTTCAGTAATGTTCGATTTGTCGCCGCGGAATGTTGAAATGCATAGCAAATTATCGATTCATAATCACAACAGATGTCGTTTGTTTACTTGTTTGGTGTACTCCTTGAGCGTGTTCAATGCTATTTGTAGTTATGAAGGTGTTTCAGTAACATTTCTATAAGCAATTTCCATAAGCAAATCGACCGTGCGCGCAGTCGTTGTGTTTTGCGCAATGTGTATCGACACAGCCGATTCATCCTCATCGTGCGCAACTGACTTAAAGTTTCCAAAAGGAACTCATTTTCAAGTTTAGCGATGTTAAAGGTGTGAAGGCGCACTACTGCCTTATCCGTATTTGGCGTTTTCGCATTGAGCTTTTCCTTGTGTGACTCTATGTGTTAACTTAAGTCAAGTGACCGCAGTAACGCCGTGCCGTGTTGACGTGAACATCAGTTACAATGTTGATTAGTTGATAATAGTTAAAAGCCATAGTGTAATGATGGACATCGCTAGCAGTTACGGCATTGACAGCAACGATTTGTCGCATTTACGCGACATGCTGATCGTGTCGCTGCCGCGCGAGAACATCGCAACGCATCAAGATCGCCAACGACGTGACGATCTTATTAAGAAAGTGAGATTTGAAGCCGCAGGTGAGAGAGTGCCCTCACGACATTCCCGCGAAGGTCGCAAAGGTTTACTTACTCATCAACGTGTGTTCTCCACTTGTTGAACCTTTGCTAGGTAGAGTAGCTGGCAGGAAGATTTGAAGCGAGTAATTTTTAAACATGCCTCATCGACTACGACCAAACGCGGTAATCCACTTCCTCACTCGTAAAACCGCTCATAAAATCTCGATTGTATCGGGGGCTATCAATATACAAGGTCTTGAAAAAGTTCCCCGCACTTTTAACAAGTGAAAAAAACACGATTACGCATTAAGCAACATCCTGTTAATGCATATTGAAATATGAAACTTTCTTATATCTTTATAACAGCGAGCGGCCACTGGCTACCAGTTTATTTATTTTCCTATGAACTATGAAATGATAAAAGCTGAGTATTAAATGCTCGGCTGGGTTGTAACTATTTCAGTTTAATTAATTTGCGATGCACTCGGTATCGGTAAATTTGTGTCGTAAACGATTGCGATAAAACACAATGCTAATTATTGTTCAAAATGCATTTTTTGAGGTTAAATGTTTAACTTCACGACTATTCTAATGGCGACCTTCACATCGTGACTCGTTTTTTTTCATTTCTATTTTTGTATCTGTTGTTACCTTGCATTGCTTATTGTGTTGGGTGCGTGTTGGTTGGTCGGAATCATCCTAATGTTAATCATTTTCGAGTCGACTAGTCGAGAGAAATTAACAGCATTTTCCACACCCGAACGAACGCGTGTGCTTTTCAAATTAATTCTAAGCTTAATCTAATCCAGCAAGCAACAAGCATACATTTTAATTAATTAAAATAGCAATGCTCATATGTAATCCAACTATTAACATGAACAAAGAAAAACATTTGTAAATTTAAATGCAACATTTTACAGCGCTTTTAGTTTGCGCGGTATTATTGATATTTTGCCATTTAATAATATATGACGGTAGTAATTATAGCTAATTATTAGTTTATTAGAAATCAACAAGCACGAATTGGTGTAAGTTATTAACCAACTAAAGAACGCAATACAATAAAGTCAATTTATTGCTTTCTGAGAGTTGAGAGCTGACGCTGACAAATTTCTGCATTGTGGCAATTTTCCGTGGTTTCTCGCCAAGAATGTTAATAGTATCCCTTTGGCTTCAACTTAATGAATTGAAACGAAATGAAAAACAGAGTTTCCCGCAAATTGCGCGATGGTTCTGGTTGAGTATCACTTGTTGTCTTCCTATTATAAATACATTAGTCATACTCATAAGTTTATAAGTTTTCACTTCAGTGTGGTCCACAACACACTCTTCATCTTTAACTTCAAGTGAAACGTATACGTCTATAATTTGAATTGTTTTAACGTGTAATTTATTGACACTTTTAAAAGTAATAAACAATTTCATTGCACACAATTCAATTCTCTCTTATTTGAGCCTCAAGAGAAAGGAAGATTCATCTTCTTATAAGATCCTACATTTATATTTATTCATAGACGGCGTATTCAAATTGTATGTTAGTTGTAATGATGAAGAAGTAGAGTGGGTGCGTCGACGATGATCTGTAAATCTGTGAGTAAAATCATCAAGGTCGTTGCTGGAATGTGTAGGTTTCGTAATATTAGGCGTGTACGCCGCTTCAACTCTTGTACAGCTACAGTTAAGTTACTTAATTTTAATTCATGTACATATGGATAGAACGCGAGTACATTATTACCATTGTCTTTGGCATAGTCGTTGGTTCATTAAAATTTGAAATCGATGTTTCTATTGTTTAAATTTAAGTTGTCACCTGTCATTAAAGCGCTTTGCGCACGCGCATTAATCGTCTACATTTGAATTGAATGCGAGGAATTTTAAGCCTTGACTTTGATTTTGAAAAGGCTCAACGAACGACAAACACGCTGTTGATGCTGCCATTGGTGCTGCCTTCGAAATGCCTTTTATCCGCACGATTCTCATATTTATAGGATGCGATCTAAAAATAATTTCTTTCAACGCGATAAACGCGATGCATTTGCCTGAACTCGCCGTGCATTTCACGAGTTTAGTTCAGTTCAATCCAGTCGTTTGTTGTCGGTGCGTTGATTCGATTTATAAATTATTCAAATTTATTGCTGTTGTTTGGAATTGTTTGTAATTGAAGATTTGTTTGTTTTGCAGCCGGGTCCCGTCCATCGTCAGCAGCAAGAGGTGCGTATCGAGCTCTTGAAACCGATCGTAACATCATCGAGGGTATTTCGCACTTTTATTTAAATTTTTATTCTTAAGTTTTCATTAAGTTCTACATCATAAATCATCAATTTATCATCAACGAGCCGTTCAATTATTCAGTTCTCGTGTTTGATCGCGAATTTTAGGTGGCACAATGCATTGGTTTGCGTATGTGGGGCCAGACCCCCCATTACTCGAAGAAGGTAAACTTTACGTCCAAAAATAATAAATAAACAACAGCGTGTGCTAACTAAGTAAATTAACAGATAACAAAAAACAAGAAATCATGCATTATTTTATTGTTGAGTTTTCCTTGCATTTAATTTGTTTGTTTTCCAATTAATCGCATCCATTCGAGTTGTCTTAAGTGTTAATTAAGTGATTTTATTGCTGTGTTGATTGCTCATCAGTTGTTTTCGTTTATTTATAGAAGACCGAGAAATCCGCCTAAGAAACCTCAAAGATCGCCAAAATGAAGAACGCCAGAAGAAACTGGACGAAATCAAAACACAAGCCTATGCGGCGCAGCGCTACAAAGAGCAAAAAGAACAGGAGCGTAAGCTGCGCTTCGAAGAGCTGCGACAACGCGAAGATAGCCGCCGCCATCAGGTGGAGGAGCGCAAGCGGGCCATCAACGAAGCCGAACGCGATCGGCTGGAGTCTATTTTAAGAAGGAATCAAGAGCGGGAGGCGCGCATCGACGCCAGGAAGCGCAACGATCGCCACTCCATGGTGTTTGCGTTCGGCTCGTCCACGCCGCGAATGCTGGAGCCGGTCGAGTCGTACGGCACATTCTGGGGCCATCGGCGGGCGACATCCACACAGAATATTACGTGCACGCCCGCGCCGCTCACGCGACGACAGTCGGAGCGCGAACTCGATGGGGGCAGCAAGAAGCGGGCGACCTCCGCCGGCGGGCTGGAGCGTTCCGTTGAAGGTAAACTTGAGCCAGATTGCGCACGCATGCCTAAGATGTTTCTTTGGTGGCTACCTTTTGTTTCCGTAGCCGGTTCAGATCAGTTCCTGCCGCAGGGCACGTCACACTCATTAACGTATCGATGTGTAGGTCTCGGTGTTGATTCTTTTTGCAGATGCGCTACGAATGTCTTCGTCTATGTATGAAATTTTCGGACAAGGAGGTAGTGCTAGCGGACAGACAACGCCAAATCAAATTCCAAATCTAAATCTAATGATTCGCAGTTCATCAGCAAATTTTGGTATTGTTTAAAGTTCTCCACGATATCGATGTCTCTTTTGTTGTTGTTAGCTGTCATATTCAATGACATATTTCGATGTTCTTCTTCTCTTTACTCCTAATTTTTCGTTTAGTTTGTTTTGTAAATATTGTTGTTTTGTGTATAGAAAACGCACGCGCTTTGACGATTAATAATTGTTTTCAGCTTTTTACCTATGGTTTGTAGGTTATGATTTATTTTTGCATGTGTTACGTTATTAGTACTTTGATTAGCGGAAAGTAGTTGTTTGATTTGTTGGTATTTTCGGTTGTTTCGCGCAGGTACGCCGCCATCAACGCCGGCAGGATGCATCAGCGGATACGTGGGGCGGCGACGCACCGACCTCATGCCGACGATGCCGTCGAAAGACTCTTCCCCGTCCAGCGCACGCAACAAGGCGTTCGCGCGCTCACCAGGTAGGGCTTACTCGATGTCGCGCTTAGATCAGTTGTCGAAGCCGCGCAAACGATCCTCCGACTTGCCCTCCGTGGCGGAGATCTCCGCGACGTCGCCGTCGCGCCCTCTCCACCATTCCCAACCGTCCTCAGTTAGTCGTAGCATGAGCCACCTTGCTGTTAGTAAATTAGGAACACCCCAAAGACCTCTACGTAAGTCGGACAGTCGCAGCATGCATCAGCTGTCGGCGGGCTCGCCCATGCCGCCGCCGCGCACGACGCGCGCCACGCACCTGCGACAGCAGAAACTGGCGAGTGCTCATTGCGCCAGCACCCAGAATGAAGGTACGATATTTCCTTGTGTCGATCGCCGCACTTTTACGTTTTTTAGCAAAAAAAAACATAACTTCTGAGCTTCACACACACATGACACAAATACAAAATGGCGATCGCAATAATCTATCTTAATTGCTACTGCGCTGATGGCTGATGGGAAAAATCGGGAAGTAATCTTTCTGGTGAAGGTACTTCTAGACGTTAAGGTCACATAATTTCAGATTTCAGCCGACATAAACAACAGAATAACAAAAAACAAAATGGCGCATAAAATGGTGTCCTTTGTCCTTTTTTCTCTTTGTGTCCTTAATAATCTCTCAATCACTCAACTAAACATCAAGGTTTTGGATTTGTTGTTATCTCATACACTCATCTTCCTAAAACTTGTGTTTGTGCTACCAATTTAACGCTTAGAATTGACTAAACTTGCAATAAACAAACAATTAACAAGATGGCGGAGTTTACGTGACAGTTATCGCTTTGTATGTAGGTCCTTCGAGACCATCAAGTGCCCTCAGTCAACAGAGCACCACCAGCGTGACTAGTTCTGTAAATATGCGAATGAGGCCGATCGCCGCGCCGCGAAGGCCGCGACCTGCAAGCATAGCAGTGACCGGCGTCACGTCGCTGGGGCAGGACAAAACGGACAAGACCACCAAACCTCCACTACCTAAGTCACGAAAGTCTAGCTTAGTTAAATCTCAAACAATTGACAAACCGAAAAAGAAGGTTATCACGTCGCCGACGGTCGAAACGAAACCGTTGCTGCCAACAGCTACTGTCTCAACAACAACCACAACAACAACAGCAACAGCTCCGGCAAGTGTTGAAGTAGTGGGCGTTGAAAAACCAGCAAGTGGTGTGGCGGAAGTTAATATTGAAGTCGCCCCAGCGAAAACAACCGAAGAAAAGAAGAGTAAAGCGGAAGTTGTCACAATCGAACTCGTCGACGTCGAAGTTAAACCGGAACAAGAAGTTCCAACAGCTAAGTATGTCTATTAATTGCTTTTGTTGTTGTTTTTGAAGTTAATATTTTTATTTTGTTTGGACAGTTTGTTGATAGATTTCGAACCTGCGATTAATGAAGAACCAATTGAAGTTCAGCTTCAACCTGCAATAGTAGCGGAAACGATGAAGACAATTGAAGAAATATCAGCGAACAACAACGAGGAGGACGATAAACTGGAAGGCGACATGACAGCGTCGATGATGAAGGTGCGCATCACAACCGAGGAGGAAGCTAAAGCTGCTTTGGCCGAAAGGAGACGTTTAGCTCGCGAGGAAGCCGAAAGGCAGGCGGAGATGGAAAGGTTGCGCATCGAGGAAGAAAATCGTTTGGAATTTGAGCGGCAACAACGCGAAGAGGATCAACAGCGCGTTCTTATCGAACAAATGCGCGTAGCCGAACAGTCGCGACTTGAAGAAGTACTGATTTCATTGTAGTTGTTTCTGCTGTGTCTATTTATTGTTTTGTTTTGATTGATAGGCGATTAAAGAAGCGCAGAAACGAGAAGAAGAAGAACGGTTACGAAGAGAGGTGGAAAATCGTCAAAAGGTGTTGAAAGAAGAAGCGGATCGCCAAGCGAAGGAGGAAGCTGAACGGCAAAAGGCCGAATTGGCCGAGCGGTTGAAACACGAAGAGAAAGAGCGCGAAGTGCGGCGGAAGCGCGTCGAAGCGATTATGCTGCGTACACGTGGCAAGAACAACCCGCATCAGGTAAATGTCTCTTAAGTTGCTTCGCTCGCACCTACTCAAACAATCAATCAAACAATTAATATAATATTAAACAAACGCTTACATATTATTTATAATTTTTGGCACTGGACAAGAAATTTATTATATAGGATTATATTTCATGTATCGTTTATATAAATAATTTTTTGTATTTATTCATTGCACTTACATAAAATACAATAAACTTTTCTGTTATGACTTATACTTATACTAATGGAATAAAACAAGTTGCTTTCGCATAACTTCATTCTCTAATCACTTCACGTATCGCAAACAACCCTTCGTAGTTCACATTGTCGAGTTTGTCTTTAGACTGATGAGAAAAACGAAGAAGACACCGAGAAAGAAATGAACGGGTCGAAGACGGAGTCGGAAAACGGACACAAGAACGGCAAGGAGCTTGTTGATGTCGATAGCGTCGTCGACAACATGTAAATACCCGCTTTTTGTTGTTCACACTTGTTGCAGAAAATAAATGTCAATTTTTAGCATCCCTGTCGAGACCCTTAAGAATGCAAACACTGTAAATGTCGATACGCTAAGCACCGACGACACTTTAAACTCAAACAATTCTTGGCAACACAACAATCAACAGAGTGGTGAGTAGTAGTTTGAGTTTTACATCTTCTAGTTGAACTGAAGATAGTTAGTTAGCTGAGATTCTCATTCTTTTCCAGATCTATTAATGTGAGTTGCCATGAATTCGTAATCGTAAACATTATAGGTGCTTGTAAATGATTAATTATTTTTTATAAAATCGAAAAAACATTAATTATCATTATCAATATTAGTTCAGTTTTTGATTGGAAAATTGAATGACGTTGTAGAAGACCGTTTGTTGAGTTGTTTATTTTTAAATAATTATTGAAAATATTTGTAATAGTATTGTTTTTTTATATGTAAATTAAATTATACAGAGAAATAGCGTTGTTTGTGCAATAACGGTTTGTCACGGCAGTTTTTTTATCATTTAATTATATGACTGAGATTTTACGCTGTTTAATTGATGAAAAAAAAAACGACGCGATTGCAAAAATCCTGATCAAAATTCACTCTTCTCTTCACTCCCTTTACTTGTAACTTTCGTTTCAATTCGCAGTATTATTTAATTTTGTTTCCAATGCACGACATCACTGCCACCATTTGCATTTCATGCAGTTAGGCAGTTAAACATTCACAAAATGGCCACCGATCATAACGCAACAAAAACCCTACACAAAAAAACAAGTTTTGATCAGGATTTGATGAGATTTTCTTCCAGCTCGGTCTTTGCTAGTCATCTTATTCGAATGAATGATTTTTATTATCGTGCGTGGAGATAAGAAAGAGCTGAAGATCACACTGATTTATAGGTTAGATCGTAGCAAAATGCATTTTAGTCGTCAGGGTAATATAGAAATCAATTCGCCTTGCATGATAGTTTCAACTTCATCGTTTTTCATTCATTAACTTAATTATTAAATTAATGAAAAATGTCGATGGTCGAATAATTATTCAAGCAACACACGCACGAAGCGGACAGGTCAATGTTAATATGAAGAACGTACGCGTGCGTTACCTAATTAACAATAATTTTTAAATATAAAAAGTAAAAATTAACACCGAACACATGATAAACTACATTTGCTAATTAATGCATTAAATAAATAATCAATAATTGTTGCATTAATTATGTATACCTAAGTGTTGTTAGTTTCTTTTTTATCGATACAATAAAATACTACATATTGAATGAAATCAACTAGCTAGAATAGAGAAACTAAGACGATTTATCATTCATTGTCACTGTACACTCAACACGCTGATAACACGTGAAAGTGCAGGTGTCAAATGTTACAATAATTTTAAGCTAAACGAGAACATTTACATTACATTTAATAATAAAAGAATAAATAACTTGATGTAAAAATCTTTCAAATTTAAATACTTATTGAATGTGTTAAATTTATATTCTAAAGATACCATCAACAAATTATTGACACGATGACAGATTATATGATTAAAAGTACTCAAAGCAAACATAGAAGCAAGCAAGCAATTCAAATTGAAGATTGTTTAATGTTTATATGTTTGCAAGAAAAGAGTGAACTCCTAACCTAACTTGTATAAAATTTGCTTGTTAAACAGTGCTTAATAAAATTAATAGATTTATTTATATCAAATTGAAATTATGAATTAATTGATTGTAAGAACTATGAACTTTACAACAGTTTATGCATATTGTAACTATTGCAATGTGAAAATTAAGAAAAACGAACGAGAACAAGACGAATAATTTGTGACGATCAAATATTAACATATGTATTTATTCCTTGAGTCACTAATTATTGGATTATTAATTATTTTTTAATAAAGATCATCAAAGATGAGCATGTTTTTCTTTTACAGCTTCTTAACCTTCAAAATGCTATGTTGTAAAGCTTTTTTATGTGAGGAAATCCTTCAACCCACACCTATTACTTGCCTTATGATAAAACTATTTGCTGATTATTGCAAATATTCCATCAAGTAAAACGTAAACGATCGTCAGCGAATCAACTGCAATATAAAAACAAACATTGGCTGTTGAATAAACACACTACGTTTGCGGTAGCAAATTTCCGGAGCATTTTGTTTTCAGTTTAAAACAATTTTTGTCATGGTTCATTACATTTTCATAATTCGATGTGACCGGTTTGACTTTCAACCGCGCGCGCGTTTTATAACTCGTTAATCGTAGCGCAAAGTTGAAAGCGTTAGCAGTTCTTCAAATTCCTAAACCTCATTTGTTTATCGATTTCCGATAGTACAGTTAATCATTAAAAAAAAGTAATAATTCAATTTTATTTAAAATAGTTGAGATTAGTTTACATTGTTCGCTCCACATTATTCTTTATCGCATTGTGTTCGTGTTTTGTGTTTAGTTTGGGTGTTTCAGTGATTAATAATAGAAGCACCTTAGACCTTTCCCGTCTCCTGTCTAAGTCCTTTATGAAGTTCACGGCGATTCTTTTCGCGCCACTTCGAGAGTTGCGATTTGCGAATATTGCCTTATTTTGTGCTGATTTGGCTTCGGATCGCGTTTAATGCCTTCCCCCCGACCTCCCTGAACAAACCAAACATCAAACACCGGCTCCCAACAACCCGCGAACAAAAGTTTGGATTTCGTACCAGTCACCGGTGGTTGTAGCGTGTTGATATACTTTCCTCAAGTTCTGCTCGTATATACGATAGTACCACCATGGCCATTGATCTAGTCAATTTCAAATTCGAGTGCAGCATGGACGCGTGCTTCACTGCATTCGATAAAAACGGGTAAGTTTTCCGATCTGGTTTTCTTTCACGTTCACGTTTTCCATTTACACTCAGCTTGGCAATATTTGCTGGTAAAACGTGAGAAATGCTTCTCACATGTTTATTAAGTTGTATATAACGATTGCCTATAATGAGTATTTCTTTTGCCGGCTGGGGCTGCACAAAACACACATGAATAATTCGAAGCTTTTGTATTTTACGTGAGTACGTGCACGTTGTCATAAAACTACCTGCACGTGAACTGGGAAACATGACGACTTGTTTGTAAATTGAAATTTACACAGTCGTAAATATCGTTATGATGTTACGAACTTGAAACTGGCTTATATTTGATATTACGTAATCATGTAATATGTGATTCCCTCAATTATCTACAAAATAAAGTACTAAACAAGTTTAATTGTCGAGTCAACTGAACTGGAAACGCAAAACATTTAATTGATTAAATCAAAATCTGAAACCAAATGACTCAAATAAAATCAATTTAATTAATTTGCAATTTATGAAATTGTAATTATTGAAAATTGATTGTTTATTTTTCCTGCTACTTCGCCACCTCTTACTCCATTATCCTTGTTTTCAACAGATTTTTATTTTAATTAAAATTAATTGCATTGCGCGTTTGGGGCTTTATCTAAACTTTTGCGTTTTAATTAATTTTAATCCAAAAGTTTTCTGCTTTTCAGCGTAAGCAGCGTAAGCTTCACATCTTAATTAAATCAATTTGTTTTCCCTCTTAAATGCGCTCTTATACTTAAAAATAAACTCGTA
This sequence comes from Leptusa sp. GC000079, assembly GCA_030264655.1. Lineage (NCBI taxonomy): Eukaryota > Metazoa > Arthropoda > Insecta > Coleoptera > Staphylinidae > Leptusa > Leptusa sp. GC000079. The sequence continues at coordinate 21,447 of JARJDT010000991.1, forward strand.
ATGAGTCACTCATTATCGTAGTTTGTGATGTTTACGAGGAATTATGAGTGATGAGCGATAATTATTTGTGTTTGCAGCGATGGAAAATTGGACATCGATGAATTTCGATTGATAACACGCGCGTTGTTTCGCAATGATAGGGGACGCATTTATACACTAGACGAAGATAAGCTGAAGGAGGTGTTCGAGGTATTCGATCAGAACCGAGACGGATTCATCGACACGGAAGAATTCTCCTTTTGTTGGAATCACTGGATAAAAACTGTAAGAACGTAGCACCTACTGCGCGCTAAACACTCGCCTGCACCCCATTCGCTTCTCGTTTTGTAAATATTTAAGTTATACAAAAGCAGCCACTGTTGCGACTGTTGGTTTGCAATGCGATAGAATTTGCAAATAGGTTGCACCTTAAATAGGGGAACAAAGGACTCAAAAGTTGGAAATTTTCTGCTGTGGCACGTGAAAACCAGCGGCGCGTTAAACAGATTTTTTAAAATTTTGAGGTTAAGGACGCAATTTAAAAAAAACGAACAGATAACAACATAACCTAAATTTAAAAATACATTTAAAAAATTAAACAAATAAAAAATGATCGCTAATTTAATTCCCAGTTACATTGCTATTGTTGCTATTCTCATTTTCTATCATTTGGCGCCGGGTTGAAGTAATTTAGTTGAGTAATTTACCTAACAATAACTTTTGAAAAATACGTGTTTTTCGAAAATAGCCAAGTTTTTTGAAGCTATATAAAAAGAAATACAATTCAAATAATTGTACTACAATTGCAACGTTTTGGTCTACAATAGACTTAATTGACTTGTGGTCAAAATTTCTGCATAAAAACTTTAATATTTTCGGAGAACATAACTAGTGAAAATGTCGCGTCTTTAATTGTAAACATTGTAAAAAAAGTAAACATCCAAAATAAAATAAGGTTTGCTTCTTAGACGTTTGCTTGACATTAACCTATAATCTACAAATCATTTAGGATTTGTAGGTTAGCTTGATATTATTTACGGGTCATCAGTTCTATTCGATCACTCTGTATAATACAAATATAATTTTCTTGCTCTTGAGAAAATAATTTATAATTTAATAATAGTACAAATTCTACCTACTCTGCATATCGAAAATAGATAGCGAGTAGCGAGAGAGGTAAAACAATATGCGATAATACGATTTCCGAACATAATGGAATTTTAATGCATTCGAAGCACAATTTAAGGACTTGCTCGTTGTTTGATACGGATATGCGGTTTTGCATTTATGTAAAGTTACACGCAAATGCACTCAAGTACACAAAAAGCTTAAAAACAACGCGCCAAAGGTTACAGTTCATTGCATTGCTCAATATCAAAATCAAAAGGCGGAAATACCATTGACTACATCCGCTTATTCTTATTGCTTATTGCATTACGCCTTGCAGATCGTGCGACCAATCGCCGTATTTTTAGTCATCGATGTCCAGAACGATTTCATTAGCGGCACACTAAATATCAGCAACTGTGCGGCGCAGCAGAACGGGCTCGAGGTGGTCGAACCGATTAATCGCATCCTGCAGACGGTGCAATTCGACGCCGTCTTCTATTCGTTAGACTGGCATCCGAGCGACCACGTGTCGTTCATCGACAACATCCAGTTGCGCAAGCTGGACGTGACGAGTTCCTCGACGGCGGAGAATGCGAAAGTCTATGATACAGTTATTTTCGCAGGACCACCACCAATGAAACAGCGGCTATGGCCGAGGCACTGCGTGCAGGACACGTGGGGTTCCGAACTACACAAAGATCTAAAGGTAACTTAGATCTTACAGACCTAATCAACAAATCAACCAAAGATGACATAAAAACTTTCACTCGAATGAAAAAAGACATAAACTATGAATAGAAAATTGCGTGTTGTGACCGGTGTGACAAGTGATGATCAAAACATTCAAAACATAGTTTGTTTTATAAACTTCTTGGCCTTGTGCCCGAGACGGTTTGCATTCGACTATTTGGCATACCTTTCAGCTTTCAGACATTTATACATTTTTTCTTCGTAATAATGAGGAATATTTGAATTTTCAATAGGTACATACAACTTTTTGTGGGATTGTTAGGTTTGCCTGCGAACATTAATCATTTTGAGTTTGAATACCAAGCGCTAAAATGCGTATAGTGATTTTTAATTTTAGCCACGCTGAATAATAGCTGTTTGTTAAGGTATAAAAAGAAGTTATAAAAAGCCTCCATACACTTGTGCTGGCTTTATAAAGATTTTATTGCTTTTTCATTTCGAAAAGTGTGCATTCGAAGGGAGAGTCAAGTGCTTTGGGGACGTTCGGGTTGGGTTCTAGGTTGAAGTGCTCTAGTAAATTCCGTACTTGAAGAGTTTCGGATGAAAAGTTGAGCGCAGTTTATACGAGGAAAAAGAATAGTCAGAATTCTATAATTTCCAGGTACTGAATAGCGCCATCAAAGTCTACAAAGGCACCAATCCCGAGGTGGATTCCTACTCGGTATTTTGGGATAATAAAAAATTAACCGAAACGACTCTCAGTGCACAGCTCCGCATGAAGAATGCGACCGATATTTATATCTGCGGTTTGGCCTACGATGTCTGCGTAGGTATGTGTAAAACACCGACCAAGGAGCTCAACAGTCCACTCTTCAAAATTATTTATAAATGAAATTATTTATTAAAATTAATGTAGGAGCAACTGCAGTTGATGCCCTCGCCATTGGTTACCGAACGATACTCATTGAAGATTGCTGCCGGGGAGTCGACTTGTTGGACATTGAAAAAACCAAAAACACCGTCAGCAAGAACAATGGAGTTATTGCAGCATCGGACCAGGTGAAGGCGATGGTCGAGGGCAGGGACCGCCGGCCTGAATTAGGCTACAAGTTGGCAATGGAATTGAAAGCGAATCTCGCCGGCGAAGGCACTTCATAGAAACACGTTACATTTGCATAAATCGCTTAATTAACTTGCCTTATACTTAATTAGCTTAGCATAAATAACATTAAACAAGAGACATGAAGAAAAATCAAAACAGTATTGTTAACTATAACACTATTACATTATAAATATCTAACATATCATCAAATCTGCACATCACCAGTGGCGTAGCAGGAAACCAACAAACAATATTTAATTGTACTTACGCGGTTTTAAGTTTAAGGTTAGGTTAACTTGTTAATTGCAGTTGTTTGTTATTGTTCTTTGTTCATTAGGCCGTGCGTTATTTTAGGTTTAGGCGTTTAAGCATATTGCGTTAAGTGTTAGGTTGTGTTGATGTGTGATGTGTATGTGGTCTGCAAATTGGCTAAATAAAGAAATTAGTTTTGCATGAACTTCAACCTTCGAAACTCGGAACCTTCCAATGCGCTAATGGTGTAATTAGGAACATTTCCGAATAGTGTGAAAATTCGACATAACAAATTGGCGTTTGGCATGGAATTTGTGCAGTGCAAACCAGCACAGGCTGGCGCACTACTACATCTGAAACTGAAGCATAACTGAGGAAAAGAGAAGCAAGAACCTAGCACGTGCACAAAACATACGGCCAGGAGCCAGGACGAATGGAAATTGCTTTGGCTTTAGGTTTATACAGCAGCGTTAAAACTTGTGCACGCAACGCAATAAGGGTGTGAAATTACAGGCAGTAGGGCGAAATGACGTCATTCTATGTTTGACGTCATTCGCCCGAGTCGAAACCTGAACTTCCTAGACGTACGTTGATCCACTTTCCAGTCCAAAATCCAATCCAGTCCAAATCGACATAAACATGAAATCCAAATGGAAATGCTTCATACAAAAATAGAACTTTTGTTTTGATTTGGCCCTAGTGACTAGTCTTATTTATGGCCTCATTATTAATAGGTTAGAATCGCCCTATTGCCACTATTGGCAAACTGCAACAATCTGTTATGTGTAAATTGCATGCATTGTTTTTGTTTCCCTGTGGAGTTGCGATCTTAATGGCCGATAGTCAGATATAATTTATGATGTGTTATGTCATTATCTGAGCCGACGAGCCACAGAGTGAGTGGCGGCGGCGGTGGCAGTGGGGGCCATTTCACTCTCAGTTCTCTCGGTGTTGGAAAAGTCGGTTGTCCCGGGCCATCACACAATCACGCCGTGTCTGACTGTTGGCGTTGTGCGCACCGTTTTCCACATTCAGTACGCGAGCGTTGATCAATACAGCGTCTGTTCGTGCGCCTCTAGGATAAGCAAGCAATCAGTACATCGTCGTAGTGTGTCGTGTACGGGGCGCAGGGCGAAAGTAGCTTTGTCCGCGAAGAGCATTTTTTCGCCGCCGCAATTTCGCCCAAGAATCGCCGAAATGATTCAGTGAAAGCGGCCGAATTTCAAAGAGCGTGCGGCGTGTGCCCCGACAATGACCGCCTAATTATCAACTAGCAAAAAGTGCGTTTGGATGTTGGCACGCTCATGATGCACCTACACACCCTCTTCGTGATCATCCTGCACGTCCTCCACGTGACATTGTAAGTGTTAACATTTTTAAGAGAATATCAAAGAAAGCGTCGTGAAACCAAAGTGTTGTCTCGTACAGGTCCGTTGGAGGTAAGGTGAACTTCCGCGAGAAAGAAAAGGAGGTGCTGGATCAGATCCTGGGTCCGGGCCGGTACGATGCACGCATCCGACCCTCCGGAGTGAACGGCACAGGTAAGTCTTGTTCCATGCACACGTCACTGACGTCACGGAGATGCGTTTTCCTTGTTGTGCGCCAGGCTCCATTATTCTAGCAATTTGTTATGTATACTTACCAACTTACATCCGAGAGGCCCGAGTGAGAGAGAGAGGAGCGCACCTATAACCTCAAATGTGTCCTATTTAACTTATGCAACACTTGTGTAACAAAAATCTTGTCCTCTGTGTCCGTCTTGTGTCAGATGGACCCGCAATAGTCAACGTAAACCTGTTTGTACGCAGCATTGCGACGATTAGCGACATCAAGATGGTAAGTGCGAGAGTTTGCACGCCGGCAGTTTATCCGTAACTTATTAGGGTAGCTTAGAGAGCTGGCTGGCAGGTGTAGAATGATTAAAGTCGCAGTCGCTGCTCACCATATCACGAACGTTATCTTTTGTCTCTATGATCTGATCTGTGTGTGGTATGTGTGTGTATGTCGCTCATACCGCGGTGCCGGTTACCTCATTGCCCTCAAACCAAACGAAACGCAAGCAAGCGAACGAATAAACGCACACTTTCATCATGATTTGACGATGTACCAACCACTAATTTGCATTCTTTTCACCTACCGCCGCAGAGGGCCCCGCTATTGTCAGGGTCAACATATTTGTGAGAAGTATCTCAAAGATTGATGACGTTACCATGGTAAGTGGCTGTTGGAAGCAGGAGAATGCCCTACCTAAATTTTTATTATTCCTTTGATATTATTATGATATGAAATCTTAATCTATACAATTAGTGTGTGTAGTGCAATGAGACTGATTGATATACGTATATCATAATTTGAAGATCATATTGATACTGACTGATATGGTATATGGTATTACAAAGTAGATTAGCTCATCTTCTCATCTCCTCTGATGGGGGCGGGACGGCGTACGTGTGCTTTCGGTGTCTTTTTGCCATTGTTCATACTTTTATTACCTACATATTATATTGTATTAAATCACATCATTTCTCTCTGTCCATCATATTGTACAAGTATACTTACGTAAATTAACTTGACTTTAGTTGTTATTGTGAGTGAATAAAATGGTCGCTTCGGCTTGCATGAGGTCGCGGGGCCAATGCGAGATGTGATTGGCGGCGAACCTCACATTATTTGAAAAATCCGGAAAGAAAAATGAAATACTCACATTTCGTAACTGCTCACTCTTAATAATTGTTTATATTGTTTTGTTCGCATCTAGCATCAGATGGTCCGACCATAGTTAACATCAACTTCTTTCTGCGATCAATCAGCAAAATTGATGATTATAAAATGGTGAGTCGCAGTCTGCCAGTCATGTCTAGTATTGGTGATCGGATAATTGTCTATAATGTGTCTAATGTCCATAATTATGCTAAAGCAAGGGCCAAGAAGCGCCACCTGTACAGAGTGTTATTCTAATCAATCAAAAATTTCTATACTTATTCATCACCGCTGTAAAATATTACGCCTATTTCAATGCAATTCTAACCTATCATAACAAGATCACAAACCACGTTTTTTCACTAAAAAAAATAGAAAAAACTCTAAGAAGTTTTTTGTTTATTGATGTATCTTGTGTGAAATGCACAAATACGGCCGAGTTGCAATGAGGGCACCAGCACCAGCGCGAAGCATGAGTGTGTGGTGACACTGCAGCCCTGGCGAACTAAACACGCGCGGTGTGAGCTCTGCATGCTAATTAATTTGACTTAAACCCACCCAAAAAGCCTTAATTAATATACTAAACAACAATAAAACAGAACAAGCTTTCTCAATAAATTTTTATCAGTTGCAACTTAGTCACCCGCCTTAACAACTTATTGAAACGTAGCCGTTGCCGTTACCGTAGCCCATAGTCATAGCCATAGTCAGCTTCTTGTACAAATCTATCCTAAGCTCTAACTTTAAGATGTGATTGCATGCAGAACGGCATGCGGATGTTGCTTGCTATACTGTGCAATATCGTAGATCCGCCACTTTGATTAGTTAGCACCGACAAATTACAGGAATACAGCGTTCAGCTGACGTTCCGCGAGCAATGGCTCGACGAGCGGCTCAAATTCAACGATTTCGGCGGACGACTCAAGTATTTGACGCTGACGGAGGCGAATCGGGTGTGGATGCCCGATTTGTTCTTCTCGAACGAGAAGGAGGGACATTTCCATAACATCATTATGCCGAATGTCTACATTCGTATCTTTCCCTATGGTTCCGTGCTCTACAGTATAAGGTACTGTCAAACACCCAACTCCTAACTAGGGTTTCACAAGACAAGAATTCAAGACAGCTTCGTGTCTTGCCTTGAAATATCAAGAAAAGAAATTTGGGTTTCTTGTCTTGCTTATTTCTTGAGTTTCTTAAAAATTCTTGACATTTCTTGTCAAATTTCTTGGAAAACTTAATAGTGTCCTGATGTCTTGTATTATTGATTTTGATAGTTTCCTAGTCTTGACGTGATCTTGACGAAAATTCAAGACAAGACTCTTGAATTTGAAGAGTCTTGTGAAACCCTACTCCTAACCTAACTTTTGCGCTGCTATTAAACTTATTTCTTGCACATTGCGTAGAATATCACTGACGTTATCATGTCCCATGAATTTGAAACTTTATCCGCTCGATCGGCAGATTTGCTCGCTTCGTATGGCAAGCTGTGAGTACCAATAAAACTGCCGCCATTTTGTTGTAAGTTATACCAAAAATGTTTGTGCTTACTTGAACAGATGGTTGGACTACGGACGACTTGGTTTTCCTCTGGAAAGAGGGCGACCCCGTACAGGTGGTGAAAAACTTACACCTACCACGCTTCACTCTCGAGAAATTCCTCACTGATTATTGCAACAGTAAAACGAACACGGGCGAATACAGTTGCCTCAAAGTCGACTTGCTATTCAAACGCGAATTCAGTTACTATCTTATTCAAATTTACATTCCGTGCTGCATGCTCGTCATCGTTTCCTGGGTGTCGTTCTGGCTGGATCAGGGCGCAGTGCCCGCACGCGTTTCTCTCGGTGTCACAACCTTGCTGACAATGGCGACCCAAACATCCGGTATCAATGCATCGCTGCCGCCCGTCTCTTACACGAAAGCTATCGACGTGTGGACGGGCGTGTGTTTGACGTTTGTTTTCGGCGCACTGCTCGAGTTTGCACTGGTTAATTACGCGTCGCGTTCGGATATGCATCGCGAAAACATGAAGAAGCAGCGTCGCCAGTGCGAGATGGAACATGCCGCCTCTCTGGACGCCACCTCTGATCACATGGACACTGACAGCAATGCTACTTTCGCAATGGTTTGTTCCGGCGAACTATACTTATCCTCGAAGCTTAAACCTAACCTTTGTTTTTTGCTTGTGTGTGTGTGTTTGGTTGCAGAAACCTTTGATGCGTCAACCCGCCGATCCGCTGAGTATGGAGAAAGCTCGTCAGTGCGAGATTCATATGCAGCCATCAAGGCCCAACTGCTGTCGCACGTGGCTCTCCAAATTCCCGACCAGGTCCAAACGTATCGACGTCATCTCTCGCATACTCTTCCCCTTAGTCTTCGCTCTCTTCAATGTCATCTACTGGTCTACGTATCTCTTCCGAGAAGACGGCGAAGAATCATAAATTCGTTGTAAATACTTAACAACTTCAAAGAAAGAACAAAAAAATGCAAAAACTTTCTCCACCTTTCAAATTATCAAATTCCATATATTTCATGTGTAATCATTGCTAAATTACTATCTATGCCTGTGGTAATCGAATTTATTTGACTCTTGCAAACAAAAGACATTCATTTATTGTCCTATAAATACAGGTAAGCAAATTTAGTTTTAAGTTTTGCAAATTAAAATTAAAAACAGAAATATTCTCCTCATAGGAGTCTGATGTTTATGCTGTGGTGTTTAGATTATAAATAAACCACATAATAGAAACATATGCAACGCATCATTTTGTTTGCATTATTTTAAATTTCAAATAGATCTCGGCGATATTTAAAAATAGATCTGAATACCTTGATTGACATATTAGTGATGGGTGC